>JAQGBT010005019.1:0-15195 GCA_034698585.1 Disparrhopalites patrizii
TTTCTCTACTTTCTTCTGTATTTCAGCTTATTCTTTTAGCTCTTTCTTTTGTATTTCAGCTTATTTTTCTCTACTTTATTCTGTATTTCAGTGTATTTTTTTCGTCTCCTTCTTCTGTATGTCCGTGTATTTTTTTCGTCTCTTTCTTCTGTATTTCAATGTATTTTTTTCGTCTCTTTCTTCTGTATTTCAATGTATTTTTTTCGTCTCTTCCTTCTGTATTTCATCTTATTTTTTCTCGTCTCTTTCTTAATTTCATCGTTTTCCTCTCCTCATTTTTTGTTTATACCATCGTATTTTTTCCTATTTTCTCTTCGTTATTTCATCTTGTTCTTTTTCATTTCTGGTTTGCTTTGCTTCTCTTTCTTTTTCGTTATTGCAAATGTTTCCTTATTTTTCTTTTCTCGTTCTACCTCTTCAATGTCTCCTTATATCTATATTGTAATCTTTACCAATTTTACATGCCCCTGTTTGTCTCTCCGATTTTGTTCTGGTTCTCTTGATCTGTCTTTTGGTCTTATGTCTTATGGTCACAGCTACTAATTACGCAGCAATTGCACCATTTTCTCACCATTAATAAATAACACGTACCTACAAAGGACTTTGGGAGGAAACGACTTGGGAAGATTCTGAGGAG
Source organism: Disparrhopalites patrizii (assembly GCA_034698585.1). Taxonomy (NCBI): domain Eukaryota; kingdom Metazoa; phylum Arthropoda; class Collembola; order Symphypleona; family Sminthuridae; genus Disparrhopalites; species Disparrhopalites patrizii. The sequence continues at coordinate 638 of JAQGBT010005019.1, forward strand.
ATGCGAAAAAAGACATTTTAACTTGCAGCCAAATGAGGAAAATAAATGCTGAGATTTTTTTAATTTGTCAAAAATATCTGTTCACTCCTATTTGCAACCTCTCAAAAAGACACAGAAGACCCATTGCGTGAATTTTTGCAATTGTGATGAACAATTTAGATTTTTTCAATTTTGATGAAATTTTTAAAAACCTCAGTTTCGACAAATTTGAATTTAAACCATTTTGTCCCTATACTCTTTATACCGATATGTCCTAATTTTCTTTTTCTGCAGCGCGTTCTTTAAAACCAGCGGGAAAATATGGACGTGCTACCTAAATGTGCGGTCTCTTTCTCCCTTTTTCCTTTCCAAAATGTCATCAATCGTAATTCTGTTCAGAGGCAATTGTCGAATAAAAAACAATGGTTCTTCAAGGGCAGTTTCTACCATAAAAAAGATGAAGACAAGTGGAGGAAGATTAAGTGTCACATTTTTCCTCTCGGATGCATGTGTATACAGAATAGGAAAAACTCGTATTACCCCATACATATACCCTGTATGGACAGCCATATATCCATATGTGACCCACCAGGGTAATGTTGAAAAGTAAAAAAAAAAAAAAAAAGGTTATGGATGACTCCAACGGAAGACTGATAGACGATTGAGAGAGGCTTTCCCCAAGTATAAAAGACAGAAATGCTCCCCTCACAGTTTTTATTTCACCATTGAGACCCTCGGAAAAAAATGGGGCAGGGGGAGGAAGTTTCACAAAATGTATTTGGATGGAGGCCGACAGTACAAGAAGAAAAGGGGGAAAAAACTAACAAGTGGCCGTAAAAATCCGTGAGTGTAGAATGCCCTAGAAAAAAAAGGGTTGGGGTAGTAGTAAAAAGAATAGACGGAGAAATCACTACATTGAAAAGAGATACTCTTTTCCTCCTTTCTTTTGTCCTATAAAATCACTTTTTTTTTTATTTCCTTTCACTTCTTTATTGTATTGTGATAGGACGAAACGTGCCCTCTTTCTATTCCGTTTTGTTTTCTCCTTTACTTTATCCTTGTATTGTGATTCCAAGTTTTTTTTATTTTTATTCTGGGGCTGCACAACAAATTTATATGGGGAAATTCAATTTGTTCATTTCTGAGGTATTATTTGTACTCATTGTCATTCACATGTCTTTTCCTTCTCAAAATTGATTTGAGTCTTCTTGTATTTCCCTTGTCATGGCTAGAAATATACTTGCAACACATTTTTATTCTTTAAATAAGTATATTTAAAGATAAGTATTTTTAACTTTGACAACCTTTATCTTATTTAATTATATGGCTTCACAAATACCAAATCTATTCACAGATTTTTAGCCTTTCCCATTCTTAATTTCCCCATTTTTAGAAAAAATTACAATTTTCTCATTGTCTTCTTTATCAAATAGCCCCGAATGTTATTGTGAAATTGTGTGCATTAGCGCGTTTATTTTTTTTTGAAAAAAAAAAACGTTTATTTCTGCGGAAGAATGGTAACATTTCATAGAATTTAAATATCCTTATTTGAATTACTTTTGATTGTACCTATTTTGATGTTGAAAATAATGTAATAACATGATTTTAAATATATTATTATATTCAGCGTTATATTATATTCACTGTTTTGATTTTAAAAGTCCTCTCAAATATTTATGGATATACGAACACCCATAAAATGTCCAATTTCGTAAGCTCAACTGAGAATTTCTAGGGGAATTTCTAGACGATCGGAAAGGAATATATTTTTGCAACCCTTTGACAATTCTCTCCCCGCACCCCCTCACATCTATTTATTTTTATTTGATTCCCCTTCCTCCCAAGAAAATCCCGTTCCTCTCCCTATCTCCTTTTCCATAAACCTTTCTCACCTCTCACATAAATCCCCCTTTTTATTGTATTTGGCATGGAGAAAAAAAAAGTGTGAAATTTATATATATATACCTTACCTCGTTCTGGCCGTCAATTTGTCACTGGAGCAATTTCCGTTCTCTCTTTCCCCCACTGTTTCTACTTTTTTTTCCAACCCCTTATCTATATGAAATGTCCGTTGTCCCCCAAAAAAATAACACACTTTTTTTCACACACAAGAAATATAATGGAGAGGAAAAGGTAGTAAATCCTTTTTTTTTTCTTCCTTTTTTTCCTTTTAAGAAGAAACAAAATCAGAAAATCTCCGTTTCACCTTATGAGTCAAAGGAGAATTGTACACACATATGTAGGAGATAATTTGTCTCCGGTTTGAAAATGTCCCCCGGTTTATTTTGTCCCACCTCCTATCCACAAAGATCCATAAATATACGGATGTCCCTTTGAACACTTGGAGATGAATGCTTTTTTTTTCTCTCCTTTTTTTCTTCTTATATATACATAGATATATTTTGTCACCGATTTTCTTGAGGAAGCAGCACACCTCCAAGCGTTGATATTTTTGGGAGGAAGTAAAAGAAATAAAGGGTTGTCTTTTCCCCTTCTCTCACTTCCCCTTTCCTCCCCAAGGTGCTGAAAGGATTTTTGTTGGAACGGCCACTCCCGCCTCTCACCACCAAACTGGAGGAGGACACAAAAAATCCACGGAATTCCTTCTCTCTTTGTTCTTCCTTTAGATTTCCCCCTTTTTCAATGTCCCTCGAGAATATTTTTCCTCTCCTTTTCCTCCCCCTTTTTTTTCTCTCCCGGTAAGAACTTGTTCCAGAAGACCACAAAAAAAATGCTGACTCCTCTCTATTTCCCAATGAATCTAATTGTGAATGAAGGTATAAAGACAAAGTAAGATAGAGAGAGAGCTAAAAAAAAAATAGCTGTCGTACGTAGTAATAATGGAGTGAGTAAAAATGAACCACACGGTAAATATCGTAGACAACGGAGCGACACTGACCCAAAAGCTCTCGTGACTCGCACACAACCAAGAATGTGGGGGAAAGAGGAGGGAGCTCTCCACTTTGTTTGTAGTCAGAGGGCGAGAGAAAGGAGTGGGGAGAATTTCCCCTGTCTCTCTCTCTTGCTTTCTCTCTCTCTCTCTCTCTCTCGCGCTTTCTCTTTCTCCCAGTCTTCCCCGTGTATGTGTGTGAGTAGAGCGAGGAAAAGATTAGGAGCTCAAGGAGTAAAAAGGAGGGAAGGAGCGGAGCGTGGGCTATAGTTGCTGGAGATGGTCCGTGGTGGTTGGTGGTGGTGGTTGGCGGTAGAAAGAGGCAGTGTGAGAACATGAAAGAGAGAGAGAGACAGAGAGATAAGGTGGAGGTTTGTCCCAGTCAATTCTCACAATTCCTATTTCCCTCTTTTTACCTTTACAATCCTTTCCCCAGCCTCGAAAACGCTCTTGTTTCCCTCCTGGCTTTCCCTGCCCCTCGCCTCTCTCACACGCTCTCTGTGTGTCGGAAATGGAAAGACATGCGCCCCCGTCCCTGTAGTACACATGGAGGAAATGCACTCACAAACGTAGTCACACATGGGTGATTCAGTATTTTCGAAAAACGTATTTATTACTAGTTTTTTTTTTCAAATTTTTTATTGTTATTTTATTAGTAGTAGTAGCTAGCAGTGAGCTTTTATTGATATAGGCCCCGTCTATAAGTTTATACACAACATGACATTTTTGGTATGATTTATTATTTTATTATTATCATTTTATTTGTATCCTCATATTTGACGCTTATCATGTTGGGTTAGATTATTAGGGTCTTACATTATTTGGTCTTGATCATGAATGTATACCGTGGGTTAAGCGATTTAAGAATCAAAGCGGACCAAGTCCCACACGGGATAAATCAAAGCTGACTAACGTTTATCCTTATTTTCATAACTGATCTATAATCGTATTACAAATCTTATGTAAGTCAAACAAATAAGTCATTATTACATAAGATGTAGTTTGTTCAAAGCCCTTTGAACTTGTCTGCTTCCATCCGGCTACCCGATTTTTCCACTCGTCTCGTTTTTGTATCTTACTCTTTGATTTATTTTGGCTCTTTCTTTTCTCGTGTTTTTCGCAAATTTTTCTCATTTTTTCGTCTCCTTCTTTCTTCTGTGCTTTTCGTATCTTTATCCCTTTTTTTTCGTTTCTTTCTCCTTTGTATTTCGCTTCTTTCTCCTTTGTTTTTCGTTTCTTCCTCTTTTGTTTTTCGTTTCTTTCTCTTTTGTTTTTCGTTTCTTTCTCCTTTGTTTTTCGCTTCTTTCTCCTTTGTATTTCGCTTCTTTCTCCTTTGTTTTTCGCTTCTTTCTCCTTTGGTTTTCGCTTCTTTCTCCTTTGTATTTCGCTTCTTTCTCCTTTGTTTTTCGCTTCTTTCTCCTTTGTTTTTCGTTTCTCCTCTTTTGTTTTTCGTTTCTCCCTCCTTTGTTTTTCGTTTCTTTCTCCTTCGTTTTTCGTTTCTTCCTCTTTTGTTTTTCGTTTCTTTCTCCTTTGTTTTTCGTCCCGTTTTTCGTGCCTTAGTTTTTGTATCTACATTCTTGCATTATTATTGTTTATTTCTTCTAGATTCATTTATCGTCTCTTTTTTGCTGAATTGTCGCCTCTTTGGATGATTTCTCTAGCCCCTTCCCGGAGAAAGAAAGGGGGAAAAAAGGAGACAAAACATGTCAAAAAGAAATACACTAATTCAAAAAGAAAAGGAAGACATTTGCGTCAAAAAGAAATATAACAAATCCGTATGTCAAAAGAAATAGACAAACAATAAGCCAAGAAATTGTTGGAAATTAAGTCAAAAATAAATAAAAACAAGCCAAAAAGTAAAACAAGAAAATAATTCCATTTTTCCTTTCTTTTTTGTCTCCTTGTTTTAGCTTTTCAGCAGCCACTTGGTACGCCATTTAAATACAATCTTTCATTCGGCTTATTTCTTCCAAAACATTTCAATCTAGTTTGAGTACAACTTGATTAATTTCCACACCGTTCAACTACATTTTCCACATTTATTTGCCGGGATGGCCGTTAAAGGTGTGCTTCTGCATATTACAACTCTATCTGTACAACACTTAAAACCGTTTGAAATATATACATATAACCATAGTAAGAGTTTTTGATTTAAACGAAACATCAGCGATATCCTTTATATACTAGTTTTGGTTTTCGTACAAATTTTAATAGGAATAGTTGAACAAAAGTGAAAGCACATTCGCGGTCTTAATCTCTTAATAATTTTGCTTCCGTGTCTCAGGCGAGAGTAAAGGAATCTTGAGAGAACATGTTTTTTTCAATGAGAAAATCTTCGAGGGGAAAAGATAGAATTAAAAAAAAACTCAGTGAGGAAGTGTAAGAATTCAGATGAGTGGAAATAATCATCAAAATGGCCCACGAAATAAATACAATTTTTTAAAATTCAACTACTAACATTAAAGGTACATTTTTGCATAAAGGATAAATCATTTGCCATAGCAGTTTGCAGTTCCACTGCCTAAATGGGTCCGAAAACTGAATTTGCCGAATAGAATGTGCTCTAGCGAGAATATTTGCTTCATGCGTTGTCCGAAAATTTAATTAATGGCTTATTCCGTGCCCGTTCTCTGTACATAGAATAAACGATGTGCCTGGTACGTACCAATCTATACTGACACGTATGTATATGAAAAGTCGAGCGGAGTACAGTCATATTTTCCTGAACAATTTCTCTACACACAAATTTGAAATATATATCTATGTATATTTGTGTCTAGACGAAGACCTACAAAGGGTTGTAAATGAGAAGGATCATGCCAAGGGGGAAGGAAGAAGTCCTTCTTTTCATTAGTTTCATTCATTTTTGGATGCTGTGTGGACACGTTGGTGCAAGAGATGCTAACGAGCCAGATCGAATTAGAGAGGAATCCTTCAGTTTTAAACTCTTAATTAGCAAATTACACAGGCTGTTTCTCTCCCGCTATTGCGGTCTTCCACCCTCCCTCACACTCCGGCTCTCGCTTTCTCTCTTACAATAATCTTGTATCTTTTAGCTCTCACCTTACCGTTTCTCTCCAGGTCTACGTCTACGTCTCCCACAATTTCTCTCAGCAATTTTTGTCTCTCTCTGTAGCACTTTTTGTCTCTCTCTCTGTAAAAATTTTTGTCTCTCTCCCTGTAACACTTTTTGTCTCTCTCTCTCTGCAGCAATTTTTGTCTCTCTCTGCAGCACTTTTTCTCTCTCTCTCTGTAGCACTTTTTGTCTTTCTCTCAGTCACGCTTTCTATCTGTCTCTTCCTAATACTTTTTTTCCTCTCTCTCTATCATGCTTTCTTTCTGTCTCTCTCCGTAGTACTTTTTGTCTCTCTCTGTGACGCTTTCTTTCTGTCTCTCTCTATCACGCTTGCTTTATCCCTCTCTCTGTCTCGCTTTCTTTCTGTCTCTCTCTGTTAAACTTTTTGTCCGTCCTTGTCTGTAACACTTTCCCTGCCACTGGATATAGCCCTTTCTCAGTGTCTCCGTGTGTAACACTTTCTCCCTGTTTGTATATAACTTCTCTCTCCCTGTGGAGCACTTTTTAGCTGTCTTTTTTTGTAAAAAACGATTTCCCTGTCTCTGTCCCTTTTACATTTTGTCTGTCTGTAACATTTTCCCTCTGACTCTCTCTCTCTCTCTCTCTTTCTCTCTGTCACATTTTCTTCTCCCCTCTCCATGTAATATTTGTCTTTGTCTATCTGTCACAATTTCTTTCTTTCTCTGTCCATCCTTGCCCGACATTTTTCTTAGTCTCTCACTATCTGTCGCTCATTTACTCTTTATGTCTCTATACAGCGAACTCTATTTTGCTCAAATTATATCCCTCTGGTTTTTGCATAAATCCGTCTGTTTTTTTTATTTATGAGTCCCTCTGTATTTTGACTCTTTGGGCTACGTTAGTGCTTTATTTTGCCTCTTTTTTTCAATCTGAAAATGTCTCTTTGTGCATCTCGCTTCCTTTGGATTTCTCCTCTGAAACGGAAGCTGATAAATGCGTGGGAGTTCAAATAGAGTTTATTAAGGTGGAGGTATGACCAATGGCTATTTCCCAGTCAGGCATCTGTAGAAAGGATTTTGCAGTCTGATCCTGCCAATATTTTATTTTTTAAATTCGGCCCTCGCTTCTTGCCGGCAAATATTTACCCCCCCCCCCACCTCCTCTCGTTTTAAAATATTCCCCAATATGTATGGGAAACATTTGGAAATGTTTTGAGGCGTATAATACACATAATGCCAGTATATGAATGTACAGGTCGGAATTGATGTGTGAAGAAAAGTGAAGAGAAAAAGAGTTCCCTTCCTCTTCATGCTCCCATAGAAGCTGGTGAGGGATGGGAAACTTGTAACTCAATTATCTTTAATCAGTTACAAGTTTTAGTGGAACGGACAAAATAATTTTGTTTGTAGAATCTTTCCTGGCTTTAATTATTGTTTTTTCACTAACTTTTGTATTTGTTTTGACATTCCTGAGAATTTCGGGAACTTGTTAAACTCTTTTGGTTGAGAAGCAGACGTTGGGAGGTGTTCAAAAGTTTTTGAGAAATTGCTTTTCCCCAGAACCTCATGTGTATGCAGTAAATACGGTGAGTGAAGAAATCTAAGGAGAATATTACCAACTACCACATTTCGGATTCCTGGAAGGAAAAGGTCCATGGGATGTGGTCAAATGGAATAAATAATATTAGGAGCCATAGTTATAGGAAATTATGCAAATCAAGGACCAAAATGTGTGTGAAAGGAAGGTGTGAAAACCCAGTTATCTGGAAAAGAAAGTGGAAAGCTGTGGAAATTCACCGTTGAAAATTACCAGAAATTACCAGTTAAAGTACTAACAAAAGTGAGTATACAAACAGAGCAAGCTTAAGCAACATTTGTGTAGGGGAGAAAACATTTAAATCTTTGAAATGTCAATATTCGAAAGACTTTTCTGTCCCGCCATTTCTCTTCTCTTTTACTTTCCATCAGACTTTTCTTATCATCTCAGGTTAAATTTCCCACAGCTTTCTTCTTGTCTTGCTCTTTCAGATTTATTCTCACCGTTTTCAGTTTGACTTCGCTTTTTGCTTTATATTCCATTGTTTAACCTATTAATCTGCATTCTCTCTTAGATTCTGTGCTTTCTTTGTCTCTTTCTGATATCTTCTCCTTGATTTCTTATTTTGCATTGTTTCCCTGTGATAATCTTTCCACGGCTCCTTCTTTATTCTTCCTCCTTTTGCATCTTTTTGCACCTGAATTCTGTCCTTTCCTTTTCTCATGTCATGTTTATCTCTGCTTTCTCTTCGCCATACTCCTTTCACACTGCATCAATATTTTCCTCTGCTTCTCAAGCTTTTCCCTTGTTTTTCTGCTTTCTATAGCGATTGTCTGATTAATACTTTTAACGAAACTTATTGTTGTAGAGATTAAACCATGCGCTTCAGTAAAACAGAGACAAAATCTGAAGGTTGAAGAATATGATTGACTCCGAAAATCAGTAGAGTAATCCAAAAAAGCTTTATTGCTTGTCAAAATTGTGTACATTTAAAAAAAAAAATGCTTGGTTTTTTGTGAAATTCCATAAAGCATTGCTTTCTTTCCCAAATCATGCCCTTTGCCTCTAATTATGCTTTTAGTGCCTTCAGTTTTCGTCAGAATTTGAGTGTTCCGACTGTCTAAGAACCTAACAAGGTAGTATAATCCATGGTCAAATCTAAAATGATATTCTAATATTCTTTATTTAGTACTTTTGGTTTCCTCTCCGCATCGACTTTAGTTTTTCATGGCTTAACCATTTGACTCATTCCCTTTCCCTTGTACTTGTCAGAGGACACACGTGGAATGACAGAATAATTTAAAGTTCATGCAGGTGATTCCGGTGGGTGTCAAAGCCAGATTTCCAGACGGGCATACAAGTTGTTTTAATGAAAGGGGAGAGTAGCGCATTTGTTGCAATAATGCTAATGTCAGTAGCACGTCTCCACGTGTTTAATTTGAGAAAGTCCTCACAAGTAGATTTTATCCTTTGAACGGAGCTGAAAAGCCGGGAGAAAGTGAACTCCCTCCAATTTTCTTATTCCTTTCACTATTTGGACCCTAATTTCCCTATCGTGTTTGACAACAAAAAAAAAAGGAAACAACTTACTTCTATTTGACTACATTTCCTTGTTGTGGGAATTTAGAGTTTAGTTTGGTCTTCCATGATTTATTTCCCAAAAAAGGAGCCCCTTTCAATCTTGTGTGGTTCTGTGGAGAAAATATTGTGCATGAAGATCATATCTGGTTAGGCTCTGGAGTTCCCTCTTGCGTGCCCTCTTCCAGAACCCCGGACGGTCCTTGGAGGCTCTGAGTAAAGGGAAACCCATGATGTAGAAGAGTCTCTGGCATTTTTGACATTGATGACCACGCACATGGGAAATTTATGGGGATCATCTTCCTACACGAGCCATCATATCAGAAGGAATGCGGTTGAAGGGAACCACAAGGGATGGATTGAGAAGAAACCTGTAGATGCCTTTCAATGGTCTTAAGCCTCAGCCACATGTGTACAAGGGGAAATCCAGTCCTTTCCTTCCGCATTTCTCCCCCTCTTACGTCCATTATTTTTCCCTTCACCCAACACACACGTGTTGGACGTCGTATAGATATACCAATAGATATTTGTGGGCCTCTCTTTTTCAAGGCATCAATTTCCCCCCACAGCTTTTCTGGACTAAATTAATCTATTCTCCTTGTTTCTATTTTTTCCCCTTACATATCCTGGGTGAAGTCCATAATTTGATCACCTCCATGCGGCCCTACACAAATACGTGATCATCTCCATTCCACTTCTCCTCAGTTTTTCACTTTGTATTCACTTTCCCCCCCTTTTCCTTGTACACCTTTTAAACGCTACAGAATCTCATTTCAATTCACCACATGTTGTCTCAGTACCTCGTTGCTCCCTCTGAGCTTCTCCTTGGACCCGTCTGAAAAGCTGTTTGAGCCCTTGTCTCTACACTTTCTCTCTTGTAACTACTTTCCTTCGGAAAATTCCCAACCCTCCTTTAGTTTTGTGGTTGAAAATGTTGAGACTTGAACAGTGCTGTCTCCCCCCGTTCACAATATTTATTTGAATTGGTGAATATTTAGAGAGAGGAAGTAAAGGGAAAGTGACAGAGAGAGAAAGTAAAGGGAAACTGAGAGAGAGAGAGAAAGTAAAGGGAAAGTTAGAGAGAGAAACTAAAGGGAAAGTGAGAGAGAGAGAAAGTAAAGGGAAAGTGAGAGAGATAGAGAAATGGAGAGAAATGGAGAGAAAGAGGGAATGCGAGAGAATGAATGAAAAGTGCAAAGGATAAGTGTAGTACGTCAGCTGTCGCCATCGTGTATGTACATATGTATACAAGCATATAGATACACACAAACAGCTGGCACACGCCGAAGACGATTGCATACATAAATAATGAGAGAGGTAATCCGAACCACTTTTGTTCTCTAACGCACATTGATGTGAAGACAGTTCTCGGTCATAATGATGGCTAGTGAATTGGTTCCCATCCTAATATATATACATATATATTACGAGCCTTTAATACGAATTCATTTCCTCGTATACGCACATATATCTACGTACATTTGCTCATTCCATGATTTATGCATGGGGGAAACTGAAAGGTTTCTCGGGTTATTTCTTATCCGTTCGAATTTTTAAAAATTCTTTACTGCCACCTTGTTGGACACGAAACGAAACAAATGGAACCTATCGCGATTTTTATGACTCCAGTTTTGATTCAAGATTTGGTTTTACCGGGAAAAAACTGGATTGGAGGAAAATAGCTTCAAGATTATTTAGAATATTTGTAATAGTTTATGCTTATACTGTTGAAATTAATGTCAGTGCTAAACAAGATGTTGCTGCCATTCAAAATATGGAAAAACGAGATTGGACGATTTTCTCCGCGTATATATACACATTTTTATGGTTGGCGAAAATTTTTAGTATCAATTTTTTCCGTGGTTTTTTTCCGCTTTTCCATATTAAAAGCCGCTGTGATGTCCGGGTAGGAGAAGGTCAGTATAATTTTCAAATTGGATCCATTCATTATGCATACTTTAATCTATTTATGCGGATTCTCAGTCCTTACCATTTTATTCTCGATTTTGCCTACTCAGAGTTTCTTCAGTAATTATTACATGAAACTACATGAATATGTAAAGGGAGCTGTGTTCCACAAGAAGATTTTACGACAGGTAATATTCGATAGACATTGAGTAAACATATGGTTTCGAATAAAATATTTTGCGTATAGAAGAATATGTATATGGATAGCCCGGCCGCATCGGTTCGGTTGTTTCAAAGTTACAACGATTTTTCAGGTGTAAGTCTACAAATAATTCCCCATTCATAGCTTAGATCACTCTAAATAACAGAAATACAAAACAGAGAACTGCCAAGTAAAGGCAGAGATGAAGAGAAAGTCAGTGACAAATTAGAGAAAGTCGGAGACAAATTAGAGAAAGTCGGAGACAAATCGAGGTACACACAAAAAAATGGAGACATCATGGACAGGGAAAATATAGATGCCAAGAAAATGGAGAAAGAACAAAAATTAAAAAATGGAAGAAAATGGAGTAAAGGTAAAAAAAAAAGTCAGAAACAAATTAGAAAAATAGGAAATTGAGTGGGCCAGAGTAAATGTAGGGACGGAGAATAAGCAAAAAGAGAAACTCATAAAGCAGAAAGACATAACAGAGAGCACAAAAATAAAGTCAGATACATCGTATAATTAAGCCATAATGGTCAGGTCAGCCATGTACCACCTACAAAACGGACGATCATGCCTGTACACACGAGTAAAAACCATTCAGGAATGAGAATGTGCGTACTTAAGAATATTTAAGCATGTGTGCATGTATACGTAAATAAACGTAGCAAGTATTTATTCAACGAAGTTATACCCCATCTCAAGTAATTTTCCGAGGCGCCGTAGCCACTTAACGTTGGGGAAAGGCAGCAAGCGTGGGAGAAGCACCTAGAATTTGCTTCCCTATTATATCCTTTCCTCTCATGGCAATTGAGAACTGTGCAAATCGTCCATCATTTCAAACCTTTGATTAGTCTCCACACATCAATAGGAGCCACAAAGAGAATGTGTAGACAGCTACGTCCCAAGAGAATTACTTCAACTACAAATACTCCGTTGTTTTTTTTTGCAGAGAAATAAACAACCTCTGGTACTCTTGCCTAAACATTTCACATAAATAACAATTAATTTCGGTTATTTCAAAGCCATTTTTGTATGTGACGACACAATAAATTAAAATATTTTGTTTCAGTCAATGTTTTTCACCAATATGATTTAGCAACAAATTTAAGCATTGTTTTTATATACATGCACTGTTTGAAATATTTCTTGCAATATTAACATAATTTTCGTACGTTTAAAATAATGCTGGCATGTGTAAAGTATTTTTTGCATTATGAATATATTTTCTTTGTACTGTTAAAGTATTTTTGAAATTATTAAAATATTTTCAATGCACAAACGTGCACTTTTTGGTATTTTAAAACTCATGTTTTTGTGACTAAAATATGATTATTTTTTTGTATTTTTACAGTATTTAAACTAAAAATTAGCTGTATTTTTGAATTATTTTTGTTTTAAATTAAATTTCGTATTTTTTAAAAATTATTTTTTGTATTTCATCGCCGGCGAGTCGCATTCGCTTAATATTTTGGGACACTCGACCCAAGTGCAACGAATGTATGGCAACAATGCAAATTTATTGTGCGAATTTACCCAACGTTTATGCTGTCAAAGAAACAATACTTTGATACATTTTTCCTATTGCTGAAGTATTTTATGTATTGAAAGTACATTTTTGGTATGTTCAAATTATTTCTGTATTTTTTCAATACTCGAGATTGTCTGAAATGTTTTACATTTGGCTGTCACAATTGTTTTTGATGTAATATGATTTGTTTGTACGGAAAATTTACATCCAAAAATAACCGCACGTAGAAATTTCAGCACAAATGTCGTTTTCAGGGAAAATGTTAATGTACATAACATTATGAATTCCCCCAACTTTCTCTGGCCTTATCCCTTCCAAATACCTTCCAAAAACAAATGCAAAATTTCCACCACGCTTCCGCTCATGGCCATTACAATCAGTGGGAAAATCGTGGCGAAATACAGACGGAATCTAATTCTGACATTTCCCTTTATTTGTCCTGTATGATATGCCCCCTGGGCTTTTTTGTTGTTATGTGAATGGCCAGCTCTTCAACTGGCCTTTGTAGTTCTCGCCACCAGTGACACGTGTATTTGCTTTTTTTTTCAAAAAGCGAGGCAAGAGGAAAAACAAATCAACTCATGTGTCAAGATGACAAGAGAGATATTTTGTAAGTGAATATGCCCCTAAATCAAGTGCGACGTATTTTTCCTCCTACATATCAATTCTCCTCCGTTCACAATCCCGTAGATGAGAAGGGGAATGGCCATTTTTCAGGGAAAGGACTGAGATGACAGACGGGCAGAGCCAGTCCAACTTCTATGTTGTCGCCTTCCAGCAAAATAAAAGAGACGGCAGAGCCAGTAAAAAACAACAACCTGCCATTCAGAAGATTAAACACGGCTACTTTTTTTAGTAAGCAAAATCATGGAAATATACCCTCAAGAATTATTAACTGATTTGTAATGCGCCAAATTTTCCTGCTGGGAACAAAGGACCGTTAATACGGCGGATGGAGAAAAGTCCTTTTTTCTGGAGGGTAAAAGGGTGAGAAAGTTACCAATATACGAAAACAACGAAGCTGGAATAAATTGACATGAGTGGCAACGGAAACGTACATAAACAAATACTTACATAGCTACAAGTTGCAGAGCTACACAAATATAAGTCCGGAGACTCGCCCGTGTTCTCCCTCAAGATGAAGTAGAATAGGACGCAAAAGTAAGAGCAAAAAATGGAGAAAAACCACAAGGGAGAAAGTGCGATAACAAAAAAAATAAGAGAAGGCAAGAAGCATTTGAGACAAAAATATAGAGCGAAAGCAGAAGAGAACAGAAAGAAGGGAGAACACGATGGCAATACAATTAGAGAGAAAGTGGATAAAAACAGAAAGTGACAGCTAAAAATTCAATTCAGCACAAATGTGGAATGAAGAAGAAGCAAACAAAGATAATGAAACACTTACATGGAAAGAGAGAAATATTGGGACGACAGAATGGACTGTACATAATAAAAGCTTGTGAAAACTCAGAACTAAAGAAAACGATCAAATAAAGCATATATTGAGTTACTGTAAGATCGAGAAAAAGTGAAAGCAAAATCGGGAAAATGAAGAAAGGAAATCAAAGAAAAATGGGAGGAAATAAAGTCACGAGACAGTGAGAGAAAAATGGAAAATAAAGTCAGAAAGAGAGACGAAAATGGGAGAAAATAAAGTCACGAAACACTGAGAAGAAAATGGCAGAAAAGAAAACTAGGAGCAAGTGAGAATAAAATGGGAGAGAAGAAAATCAGAACAAAGTGAGAATAAAATGGGAGAGAAGAAAATCAGAACAAAGTGAGAATAAAATGGGAGAGAAGAAAATCAGACCAAAGTGAGCATAAAATGGGAGAGAAGAAAATCAGAACAAAGTGAGAATAAAATGGGAGAGAAGAAAATCAGACCAAAGTGAGCATA
>JAQGBT010005020.1:0-15191 GCA_034698585.1 Disparrhopalites patrizii
ATCTACTGGTCGGGGATTCAGACCTTCCCCGGTATAACGAAAAAACCGTTATAAAATAACCGTTATAGAGGAAGAGTCTAGCATTGAAATGGTCTCGGGGGGTTTTGTGAACACCGTTATAGTGCGAAAACCGTTATAAGGAGGTATGTTATAGATAGAATTGAATGTACACCGTACAATGAGTATAGCCACACTCTTCTTTTATTTACCTTCACACTGCACTGCACGGCTTCATCGCGGCTTCATCCCTTTATTCCTTCTTCATTTGCTCAAGAATCCTTTTTATTTCTTCCAACAAAGAGTCCGGTAAACAAAGGGTGGATTTGCTAATGACGCATAATTATTTTATGCATGTAAATGACTATATATGTATACTGACTATGTATATGTAGGAATGCATATATACTTTGTAATAATATGTGTCATCACCCGACTAATATTCAGCTTCGCTGGGGTGTTTATACCGGATTTAACACGAGGGAAGATTCTCCCTCTTGATAAGAGGCTCTACTCAGCACAGCGTATATGTACAAATGTTATTCATATGGAGGTTCATTTTTTTCTGGATTAGAGAAACCTCTTTTTATGTATTTTATTTCGTCCCCTCGAAAGGGTGCTAACGATACCTTTAGCTTCATTCTCACTTCACGTATATATATTTACGTATATGTAATTACCCCATGTAATTATCACGCTATAATTCACTAAAATGATTATTATCCCATTTTTTATGATGTTGGCTTGGATTCTCCATCTTGCGCACAGGCGTATATGCTTATTATATATAGGCATACATATGCATACGAATGTAAATATGGATATTCCATGCATTTTCTTATGCCTTCCCAGTCATTTTTATAAGCTATTTCCATTGGACAACTGGAATATTGTACACAATAACCCTCAGAATTATTGCTGGGTGGCTTCCAACAGGGACAATAATGGGGGCAGTGTGGGTCGGATATGGCTGACATCGGTACATGATATTTTTCCCGTGGTAAAATGTTGGAGAGAGAAGCACAAAGAATATAATAGAATTCTTTGGAGAAGAAAAAGTGTAACTATATTACATATATGTACGTATATGTATGGATATATCAATGTTCCTTGTCGGATAAAGTCCTCGTCCGGTCTCAAGTTCATCCTGAGTCCACCTTAATCCCACACAAAGGTTTGTTGTTTTATGTATTAAAGAGGCTCATGCTATGGAAACAAATTCATTTTATATGTATGTATATAGGTAAGTATAGATACAATGCAAACGAGTATATCGTTAGCATGGGGCTGGCGCTGGGGCTATTGGCAGCATTTCACGTCTTACCAGGCTGGCTGTACAGTGACACTTTTTCTTACGGTTTAATGATTTATAAATCAATCAACACATCCCGTTTTATAGCTTCAATGTTATATTTAATTTTTTTCTATACATTTCTTAGCACATCATATGTACAGACCTACATGCTAGTATATTTAACTGTCCACACAATGATGGCATTTATTCGGTGGAGAGAAGAGAGCATATAGGCAACTACAATGATTAAAATTAAAATCTTTTACATTTAATTTTTATTCAATTTAATACCTCAAAAGAAACTTCCGGAATTTTCTCTGCCCTTTAACAGTATGCTGCTGGTCTTTGGCTCTCATATTGTGAAGGTACTTTAGCTGATATAACTCGGTTTAAATCAGTGTAAGGGTCCTTTTATGTACTGTCGACTCTCTCTCTACAGTGGAATCTCTATATGTATATAACAACTCTGAAGGGAAGGGCGAAAAATGTTGTTACAGGGAAAAGTTGTTATATAGAACATTAAATATGCACCTTACATGTACGAAGAGCTGGAAAAATTATATTATTACAGAGAAATGTTGTTATAAAGAGACTTGTTATATAGATTTATATATATACTGTATATAGAGAGTATACTCGACTGAAATCAGCTTTTCCCCGGTGTAACGAAAAACCGTTACGGAGAACATAAGTTTCTGCGTTAACAAATGAAAAACGGTTTTGATAATCATAACTGATCGACTGATAATTTACTGATTCACTACTGATTAGTACCGCTACACTGCGGCTTGCTCGTATTTATACCAAATTGTGGAACGTTTTGTTCCTCGTGACAAAACTTTCAGAGATTTGTCTAGAAGCTTTACAACAATTTCTAGGATTTTCCAGAACAGAGAAAAACAAAGGGTTTTCTCTTTACAAACTGTAAAAAGACCATGACATTGTGAATTAATCATGAACCTTCTTGTAGTAATGCTGAGACAGCATAACACACATTACAACGTTGAGTATATTAAACGCTGATACAGCGTCACAGTCATCACATTCATAAATGCACACTTGCGCACAGTAAACAGGAGTATGACGCACATTCACACTCATATATTTTCACAATACCAATTGCAACCAGGATAAACGTGATGGGGTGAAAATAATAACGTAGGTGCATGCATATAGAGGCGCGCTTTCAGAATTGGTAGTGATATTGTGTGTAAATGCAAATTCAGGGGGTTCAACTACTATTTTTTAGTTTTTTAGGATGTATCATACCCAGCCAAAAATTGATAATTGACCTCCCGTTTAATTCTTACAGCCAAACTGGGCTCCGTTCCGGCTGACCCCTGGGAGGTATCAATGAGTCTGAGGTTGTGGGTCCTCCTCCGGTGACTAAGGAGGGTCTTCCTGGACTTGAATGTATTAAAACACTGATCACAAGAGAAGGGCCGATCCTGGGAATGGGCGGGCATATGCTCCTTGAGAAGTGCCCTGCGGGTAAAGAATCTGGCGGGACACTGGGGACACTTAAAAGGCTTCTCCACCGTCCCATGACTGTTGGCTTGATGCCTCCGGAGGAATCGGGGCTGGAGGAAGGATTTGGAGCACAAATCACATTTGTGAGGTCGTTCCTCCACGTGGATCTTCTCGTGGGTGGCAAGACTCCCCCGGGTTTTAAAGGCCTTTGAACAGACAGGGCAAGGGAAGAGTCGCTCCGTCAAATGTTTCTCCTGATGCTTCTTCAACAAATATTTGGCCCGGAAAGTCTCGGAACATTTTTGGCAGGACCAAATGACCCGGGGATGGGCGGCCCGTTCATGAGCCTTGAGATGAAGTTGTTGGGTGAAGGTGCTGGGACAATGTTCGCAGTAGAAGATGGAGATGATGTCATCTTGGTCCTCTTCCTCCGTCCCCTCCAAATCCCTGTGGGAACCCCCAATAATCCTTCCCAAATGAATTCGAGCCACGTGTTGGTCCCGGAAACACATTGATCGGAATTCCTCCGAGCAAGTCTGGTCCGGGCAGGGCCAGGACATCCCGGAACGTCGATGAAGGTCCCAATTGGATTCGTCTGGGAAGGATTTCTCACACAATTTGCAGATATCGAACTGGTCGTGTAATTTCCGGGTGTGTGCCCGAAGGCTCTTCCACCATTTGAAGGACTGGCCACATTGGTCGCAGGTCCCGGAGACGGAATCGGTGAAGTGTCGCTTCTGACGGTGTCTCCGGAGCTCCTGGGCGTTGAGGAAGGCCTTGAGGCAAATGGAGCATTGGAATTCTTTGTCCTCCACATGGGCGTCCACCACGTGACGGGCGAGTGCCACCATCTTCTGGAAGGATTTGGGACATACTTGACATTTGTAGCAGCGCTTCCGCTTACCTTGTAGATGACGCGGGCGCTGGACGAGGTTCAGCTGTCGGAGGAAGGCGCTCTTGTCACTTTTTGCCATGCCTTACCTATAAAACAGGCGTATGTAAATATGGGTAGTATACATAATTTATTGAATAACAATGCATAGCAATTATTATAGAATAGCAGAGCATATTCTAAGCTCAATTTGTTGTATGAATAATTAATTTTGCTATGATTAAATCCTATAAATTAAATTTTGTAGAACATATTCTAAGCTCAGTTTGTTGTAATTGGTTTTCGCATTTATTAAATTAATTCTTTTAAATCCATCTTAATTTTCCTGTTTGTTAATTATTAAATTTGTTTTAATAAGTTTCCTGTGTATTAATTTTCTTAAATCTATATTAATTAAGCCTTAGTTTGATTATATTAATTGTAAAATTTAAATCTATATTAATTAAGTTTCCTGTTTGTGCATTCTTAAATCTATATTAATTAAGTTTCCTGATTGTGCATTCTTAAATATATATTAATTAGGCTTAAATTAAATCTATTGATCTATTAATCTGTTTATTCATTCGGAAAACTGCTTTAATTATCTTTCTGTATATTAATTTGGAAATCTAGTGTAATTAATTTTTCCGGTTTATTAATTCGGAAATGTAGTGCTGTAGTGCATATTGCATGAAATCATGTTGCAGAGTATTACTTGCTATTTAATTTAAATCATTCAGTGTAATGTATTCATCATTTTGTTAATTTTAATTATTTTAATTATAACTCAGTGTATAGTTAAGTAATTATGTAAATTTAGTCATTGCAATTATCTAATTTTTATAATAAACATTTATGATTTTAATTTTTACGTTTCTTACAATTAATCCTTACTAATGTTTTTACTTTTATTAGATAATACATATACATATACAAAATACACTAATATAATTAAAGTGTAATTTAATTATATTAATGTATTAACACATTTTTTATGTATGTATATATGTATGTATGTAATTACTTATATAGCTATATAGCTTCACTGTACGTGTTCACAGCGCCCAAGGTTTGTTTTATAAATCCGGGCCAGGCCTTAAATGAGCCCGGGGAGAAAAGGGAATTAGTTGACTTGACTCTAAAATATGATGACCTAAAAGAAACTAAAAATGCCCTTACTGAGATATTTTCACTTACGTTATGCGCAATTGTAGTGCCGGGAATAATAAAATAGTTTTAAGAAATAAGGAATGTTGATGAAGGAAGTTATTCAATCGTTCCTGGCCGGATTTTGGTTCCCTCCGTCTCAGACTCTGGAGCTTTCCCTATCAAAATTTCCAACTCTATAATAAAACCAAAATTTTCTGTAAACTCAACCGTCCTGACACGAGAAGACTGGGTCGTGAGGGACAAGCTCAGAGAAACAATTGTTTGCAGGATTATCACTATACTGGCTAATTAGAGTCGGTGCAAGACACGATGCTGATTCCACACCTTAGAATCCAAAGGGAAATACGTGGGAACATATTCGGAGAGGAGAGGAAGGGGGTCATGAATATGGATATTTAGCATCACTTATTATTCACTTTTAATAATCATATCCTAACTCTTGAGGTCCGACCTTAATATGGTTTTGAGGCAGAAAATATTATAAGGAGGTTTACAGGCAGAACTGAGAGTCGATAATTACGGGGAATTACATGGGTAAATAGTACATTACTTACAAGATATTCCCCCCCCCTTTCTTTATTATACAGCCATGGCAGTGGCCTGACGGGTGAGTGGGTATTTACCAGCCTTTCTTACCACATTCATGCATACAATTGCAAATTGGAAATACAATTTCTCGCATTAATTATGATGGGATTTTTTCTCTTCCATTAGTGATGTATATAGACGTACATGTAAAAATGTACATACGTATACCTGTATAGGACAATAAATTTGTTGTCCTTCTCTCTTCTCCTTCTCGTTCCTTTTGTCAGTCAAAAAAATTGAATATGACCAATCTGCACCGTGCCATGGGAATCGTCTTGGATGGGTTTCCTATAATATTGTTTATACGGAACTTAACGCTAGCTTTTTGTATAATATTCCTCCCATCCTCCCTATCCCAGCACCCATTTCCATTATATCTTACGGGAAATCTGTCCTTGCTTTCTAACTGCAAAGTACAAAGAGTCGCACGAGCTTTCTTCGGCAACGTTTCATACGCATAGAAAGCCGAAGATGGAAATAATCATTGAAGGTTATTAAGCCCACCGCATTTAACTGCTTATCCAGAAAAAATTGATACTATCGATTTAACAAGACACTTTGAAAGCCATTAGCCATTATGTACAATATACATACATATGTGCATAGTACATATTTGTAATTATCACAAACGTAGCACGTATCTATACGTGTGTACTTTTCTGTAATCGAGAGCAAACTGGTTGTAGTAATTTATGATACAATTTAGTTTAATTTTATTATGTTAATTTTATTATTTAACTTTATTTATGTTGAAATTTTATTTTAATTTTATTATGTTAATTTTATTATTTAATTTTATTTATGTTGAAATTTTATTTTATTTAATAAATTTACATTTAATTTTATTTATGTTGAAATTTTATTTTATTTAATAAATTTACATTTAATTTTATTCATACTGAATTTATATTTAATTTAATAAATTTACATTTAATTTTATTTATACTGAATTTATATTTAATTTTGTTTATAGTTTAATTTGAATTGTATTATCTGTAGTTCTTTGTGCGCTATATAAAAAATAAGTGAGGACAAGTTGGAACGGAGCTAAAAACTAAAAAACCTAAAAAAGATTTTTATACTGGGAATCATTTTTTATGCTACGCAGTGAATGTAAAAAAAATGTATGAACATTTAATTTAAACAGCAATTTTTGCCTTATCACATGAACTTTTGGAAACAGCCTGCGTATAAATCGATGCCAAAAATCCCTCTTTGTTCAAAACCGGAATTTATCAATTGACCCCATCATCCAAGCCATTCAATTCTAAACTGTTACATCCAGAGCAGCTTGTCTAATTTCAGTTTCCATATTATTGTTGTGTAACAACAAAAAATCACGATTTTGTGTACAAAATTTGGGGTAAACAGTGCAATTTAAGAGAAGATCCTTCCCTCTTCTTATGAGTAATATGATATGCCGAGGAATAAATGGGAAGAACCACCACAAATGTTCACCCAAGCAGGAACTATAGTAACACAGACAAAAAAACAAAAAATAAATTATTTTAAAAAATGCACCATGAAAGTTGCTGGCGCGTGCTATGACTGAAGTTAAGGTCACATTATAATGCATGTATTATATTATTATTCAATTATTGTTTTAATTGCGTCGCGGAACTGATTGGCTTGTGATGTGTTAATCTATACGGATCTTAGAAAATAGTGGCTGGGTCAGCCTCACAAACTAATGGCTTAAAGGATTAATATTAAATAGACCAGGTTAAATTCACATAGCCAAGTTTCAGCTCATGTTTCCATTATTACCTATGTATACTTATATATACATAGTAATATCCATGTAAATATGCCCATGACCTAGCTGCAAGTATGTATTAAAATATAAAATTATTCCATGGAAGAGAATCTGAAAAAATGAGTATTTTCACCTGTGGGTTTGCGTTGTAATATAATAATTACATATTTTTGAAATAAATCAGTTTAATTATCACCCTAAATTATAATTAAGATCAAATACAGTCGACTCTCGCTATAACAGCACACTATAAAGCATCAATTTTCGCTTGCTATAGCGAAAAAATGTTATAGAGAACAGACATTTCTATGTTAACAAATGGAGAAAGTTTTTGAGGGGAGCATTTTTTGCTGCTGTTAAAACGAGAGTACTGTCATACAGGGGACTGTTATAGAGAGAATCGACTGTATCCTAGAAAATATTAGCCACAAGAATAACTATACTTGGTCATGTCTTTACTCGAATAAATTGAACCTCACCAAGCCCTGCCAGAGGAGTTTCCCGATGTCTCAGGAGGCTGATGCTTCATGATGATGTAATTTACTTTGGAAAGAAAATAGTTTAATAACTAGCATTTATTTGCAAAAAATTTTTTTTCAGCACTAAAGGAAAACGTACTGTTATTACAAGTGTTACAATTAATTTTTCCGAATATAATATCAGAGAATTAGAAAATGTAGGTTATGTAATAAATTAGATAAAAAAAAAAGTAAATCGCGAGCGTAAAACCTGAACATTGGAATTAGCACGGTCTTCCTCTGAAGCGTAACCGTATACATATGTGCATATGTACAAATGTGTGTTTGTAATAGTACATTGTAAAAGTGACTGATGAACTTGTAACGTGTTCAAGTGGCTGCATTCCCGTTTTTTTTTTTTAAATTTGCTGTTACCCAGACTCATTTTTCTCCTTGCGAAACTGCGTGATTTTGTTCATGGTTGTCTTCCTACAGAATGTACCGGAAGAGCCAGATAGATCGTGGGCCTTCCGAACCACTTCAACAGGGTAGAGAGCTCTGTTCAAATACACATGACATGGTTTTGGTTCAAAATAAATTTTTTGATGATCCGTTTTAATTCAATTTTTATGGTGACGTTACGCGAGCGTGGAGAAAATTTTGACGAATTCCGGGATGTAAATGTGCTCCTCATTCTGCCGCATCCCCCGTACAATCCTCTCCGCGACGAATGATGGCGTCATGGACACTCTCAGGAAGGGGTATTTGCACCTGTACAAATATTTTTCCCCCCCAAAGTCATTTGTATCTTTTTGGTGAAATGTACCATTTTAAGGCATATTATAACGGTTATAATTTATAAAAATATAGAATAACGGTTAAATGTGGAATTAGAGTACGCTTGACATTATATGATTTTCAGGCTGAACTTGAAATCGTACTTGAATTTGTATTTTCAAGTCAGTATTTGGACAAAATTCGAACTTGATTGCAAAACAAAGTTGAAATAATTCTTCTAATTTTACAGTTTGTTTAATCAATTTCCAAATTTCCTTATATTTTAACTGTATACTCCAATAATGAATTCGAAATTGAACTCACAATTGAATTCCCAAGTATAATTGCGATTTTAATTGTGATTAGCAATCATGTTTTTTCTAGCTAAGCTGACAAGAAACACTGTATGCGAAAAGTTGAAATTCATATCTTGTATCGTATCTTAAACGAAATTTTTAGGTCAGCAAGAAACAAACTCGACAATTTACAGTCGACTCTCTCTATAACAGTCTTCTTTATGCAGTAGACTCTCCTTATAACAGCACTCTATAAAGCAGCAAATTTTGCCAGTTATAAAGACGAACCGTCATAGATCATAGAGAACATGAAATCCTATGTTAACAATTGGAGAAAGTTTTCGTGAGGAGCATTTTTTGCTGTTATAGAGTGAGAACTCGTATAAGGAAGGCCGTTATAGGGGGAGTCGACTTTGACAGTTTTCTCTCTATAAAAGTGGCAGCAAAGTTCCTCTCAAAGACTTTTTCCAATTTCGGACAGAAGTTTCTATTCTCCATAACAGTTTTTCTTTACAACGGGGAAAATTTGCTGATTTAAGGGGAACCGTTACAGAGAGAGTCAACTGTATATAATGGAGCGCTTAATAAATTTAGAATATTTACAAATCACCCAAATTGTCAAGTACACCAGTATCTAGCTAGGTATGTTGGAACTTGAAACTGAACTTGGTACCAAAATTGATACTCGGAAATTGAACTTGTGCCCAAAAGGAACTCTATTTACAGTCCACTCTCTCTATAACGGTACAGCATAAAGCACCTACATTTAACCGTTACAGAGAATAACCGGCATAAGGAATAATACAAAATCGTTACAGAGGAAAATATTCAATGGCGGGGGATTCAAAATTAAAGAAAACCCGGTATTATGGACAGAAATATGCGAAAGGCGTGCCCTAAAACCGTTATAGAGAAGAGGGCTCAACGGCAGGGGGTTCAAAATAAAAGAAAAACCGGCATAGACAGAGAGAATTATGCAAAGGGGTGACCTAAAACCGTTATAGAGAGTAAATTTAGCATAGCAAATCTCTCGGGTGGGCTTGTGAACACCGTTATAGTGCGAAAACGTTATATGGAGGCCCGTTATAGAGAGAGTCGACCGTATGTATTTATTTACCCAGAAGTGCCGTTGTAAGGTGCCATCATGTCCGTGGCGGTGCTGAATGGATACGCCAAACTAATGTGGACACCCTCCACCCCCAACATCCGGATGTCCTCCCTGATACTCTCCATATAACCTTTGACGGCATGTTTGGAGGCCACGTAAGTGGAGGTGAGGCTGCTGTGTTGCAAGGCAAGGATGGAGGCCGTTTGGACCACGTGACCCTTTCGATTCTCTATCATTTTTGGGAGGAATTCCCGGAGTGTCCAGCACTGACCCAGGACATTGACCCCGATGACCTTCTCCATGGTGGCACAATCCTGTTCCCATCCCATCTTGCAGTCACCAAGGACCCCCGCGTTATTGAAGAGGACGGAGACATCGCCGATCTCTTCGCGGATCTAAAAAATAAAACAAATGTCATGGTGGGCACAAATATTTTAGCCAGGAATAACCAATCCAGGGAAATATCAATGAGCATGATCCACTTACAGACATTTCTGGGGGGAATTTAATGGGAATATTTTTTTTCCTATTAAATGCAAACATACTTTTTTACCCGCAGCGGCCACTTGATGCCTATCGGCCACATTCACATGAAAGGCAACTGCCCGTCGGACTCCCAAAGCTTTGAGTTGCTTCATGGTAATCAAATTTCCGGACTCGTTCACGTCCCAAGAGATGATGGTCAGGTTTTTTTCTTGCTGGGCCAGGTTCAGACAAATTTCTCTCCCAATCCCACTCCCACCTCCGGTTACCTGTGTTGGGATAATTTTTACGCAAATTGGTGCAAATTAAACTTGGTGCAGAAGCACATTTTTACACCTAATCTATTTGTATTATCTAATATGTAATGTAAGTGTAATGTGTGTCACATTTACATGCTCAGATATATTGTACAGAGTGGCAAGAATTATTTGATCACAACCGCAGTAAATATTTCAGAACCCAAAAAATATATTTCCACACAGATTGCAAGTAGACAAAATGTTTTTCATCTCGACCCAACAAAAATTGATCTTAGTTATTTCTGCTTTCCAGACAATTTCAAAAATTATGGTTTTGGTCAAATAAATTTTCTATTCTGCTTCCATAAACAAAACGCCTGTTATAAAAGCTATTTTTATCGACTTAAATGGAAATTCTGGTAAAAATATTGATCAGTACAGAGAACTATATTTTTCGTGATGATAAAAATAAAATATTTAACTGAAAATTTTTGGCACACGCCCGGAGCAAATGGCAATTGTAGTTTTTTTCGAAGTACACCAGGCATGGAAAATATCGTCAATCATCGAATCATCACACATTTTTTCCATAGATCCTTACAATTAAAAGATTGTCCGGATATAGGATACTATGTACTCGGTATGATTTCGAAATTTATTCACTTCCAATAACTCCCTTCCGGCCTTTACAGTACGAAACAACGGAATCCCTTTAAAAATAGTATGATCGTCTACTGTTTAACTGTAAAGAATAAGAAATTACAAAAAGAAACCATTTTGCAACTATTGATTTTCCAGATAATTTTTAAAAAATTCGAATTTCACAAATAGAACATTTTTAATATTTGTTTTGAATTTTTCATTTAACTGTATTACTGCAGGCGAAATCAAAATGGTTGATTTGATTTCGTCAAAAATTGTTGAATTTCGAACTTGACTTTCGTATTTTTTGTGACGTTTTCTATTTTTTTAAATGTTCAGCCTTCCGGATCCAGAAATTTGTTTCAAAAAAAAAACAGGAAATTTTGACAATTATGAGAGAACAAATTTTTTAAATTATTAAATAAAATAAATAACAAACAAAATTTTTTACAAATGAATCCTAATGCGGTTGTCACTATTTTTCAGGAGTACACACTTACGAAATATTGCAAAGTCACGGCTTTTGACGCCACAAGATATTTTGAAACCCCAAAATGCTGTACCAACCAGTCAGAATTATTGTTACGAACCAAATTTTGTAGAATAGAAACCACAAGAACTTGAAGACATTCGATGAAAAAACTCAAAGCAACGAGATATTTAAGAACGATCAATAAAAAACTGGAACGCTAGAAGCCCCATGAAATATTTACATGCAACAAAAAAAATTAAATACTGATCAAAATTAAAATAGTGCAAAATGGTTACCAGAATAATTTCATCCTCAAGATTTTTCGGTGGATCCGGAACAAAAAATTTGAAGGTCCGCCGGAGCACGACGAAAACCGTGTAAGCACTCAAATAAATCACATCCCACGCCAATCTCAGATTTCCCTTCAATTCCCCGGACAAACCAAGCTCATTTTTTTCCACCATTTTTGTCTCAAAATTATCTTAAAACCGTTTAAAAACCGGGTATTTTCCAAGTAACAATAAACACCAAAAATAAACGCCAAAAACCAGCAAAATTTCACCCCCTCAAAAGTGGAGATGGCCACACAGACTAATTTTGAGGATGGAAGTGATTCCACAAGTAATTTCTGTATAAACTCTTGTATTTTCTCTCCTCAGACTTGATCAGAAATACCACCAACATTTCCCCCCAAGGGAGCCACTATGTCCACCGAAGGGGTTTTAGCACGTAAAAAAAAGCACGTGAGCTTTTAAAGGCTAAGATATCCACCGTAAAAAAAATTGTTTTTCTTCTCATTTCTCTGATAAAAACGCACTTTTTACAAGTAAACTTGGAGGTTTTCCAAATAGGTGTGTATTGTAATTTGTTTTTAATTTAAATGAATGAACTAGTACAGAAAGAATATAGAGATGTGTCTACGGCGAACGGTGTATGGGCAAAAAGCCCAAAAAAAAGGCTCTCCCTTGGATGAGCTCCGCGCTTCGCCTCCTCAGCTTCGCCTTACTGACCAAGAAGGCCGTTTCACAGAGGGGCAAGATGAGAGCAAAGTGGATTTGTTTACTTTTTTTGGCGGAAATGTGTATGGACGTGTATGGAAAAATGTAAATAAATAATTATAAATTCCTGCCAGAATTGTTCTTGGAAAAATTTATTGCCTAGATTAATTGATGGCTTCATCATCAAAATCAGCCATTCAAATAATATATTACATGAGGAAAAAGGTAAACAAATCATTATTTCCTGCCGGAATTGTTCTTGGAAAAATTTATGGCGAGATTATCAGTAAAGACTGACGGATTTATCATCAGAATCAGCCATACAAATAATATACACAGATAATAATTTAATATTAAATAATAACGATTAAATAATATAATTTATTATTAATAATTATAATATTGAATGATTAATAATGGCCTATTAATAAGAGGATTATTTACCATTTCATATTTTACAGAGTTGTATTCTGAACAATGTGTTGTACGGTTATTAATCTATTATTACACGCTTTTTGCGTACTACCCTCTCCTGTAATTATAGGTTCAATTTCCACTTTTAAAGCCCATAATTTTATGCATAAATGATCATTTTTTCCACACTTTGACCTTCGACATGCCTTCGTCGGTAACTAAAATTCCCATTACGTATTTATACAATCGCCTGTTATACATGAGACTTACCTCCTAATTAAGTGAATTAATTGCCATTATGTAATACGGCTTTTCTCAACATCTCAACTAAAATCCTCGTTTTTATTATGGATGCTCCTTAATTAAACAGGCCAGTAAAGCTGTAATTATATAAATGAATGGCTTGTGAGTTCATTTCATTCGATTGTGAATTTTGAGGAAGGTCAGTTATATTTGCAATACACATATGCATAATAATAAGTACAGATATATTACATCAATTATGTATATTATAATCAGACTTTGATATCTATTCATTACCTATGGAGTATAAGAAACTTTTCCGGTCACGCCATCTTGTTCTAAAATCATTAAAAGCAACCCAAAGAAAATATTCCCCAACAATTTATAATGAGGAACTACTCTTTTTGTCTGTACGAAAGGATAATGACAGTCGCAAAAACTTTTACAACCAGGATGTCCCATAAAATTTGCAATTTAATTAACCGACAAGTGCATCAATTGCATCTTGACCTGTTTTCGCGGATCCAGTAAGTATTTTCTTGTCAACATTATTGGAAAGTTTTTGAAAATTTACATGTTTTGACATATACTTGAATGTCATTATTTATTGAGAAGCCTATTTTTTTTTACTGTCAAATAGAAAGCAGAAGCACCCACGTCAATTAATTTTTTTTGTGGGATGTGTTTTTTCTTCTGTTTAATGCTTTATGCCCATTGAATACCTAATAAAACGTGGTTCAAAATCTCAATGCAAATCTTGACGTGAACAACGTGCGCCACAAATTAATTTGACTGAAACAGAATTCTTTCCCCTGTTTAGCCAACCAACTCCATTTACACAATTTACACTTAATGCGCTTTCGAAAGCATGTTTTTTCTAATAAGATGACAGCCAAAAGTCCGCATTGATGCTCTGGATTTAAATGGGGCTAAACAATAAATACTTCCATAATGTGTACGACTGTAACGAACTATGCAAAGGGAATAATCTTTTACTTTGAAATAATTTAGACCACATCACCTCATGAGTGCTGAAAAATACTGAAAGGCGCTCAGCTTACCCCAGTTACTATTACTTTTAGCATGTAAATAATTAATGTTTGATCATGCTTTAATTTTAGAATAAATCTACCATTACTAATATGAAAATTTATTACCTGGCAATGATTTTTTTGTAATCCTAATAATGCCGTGCAATTTTGTTTTTATAGTTTTTTTTAAGAAAAATAATGTTTTTGGTATGTACGTGAATGTTATAATTTTTCACGTTTTTAAGGAAGAATTTTGTGGTCTGTTTGAAGTTTTGAATTTGTATACGAAGGAAAGATGCATACATTTTCCCTTCATTATACACCCATAAGTGAATATTTTCGACTTTCCAGTGCTTTCCCACAATTATGTCATATGCTATAAGAATAACTGATTAAGAATTTGTTTATACAACAATGAAATAAAAATATACATCTAGTGATATATAAATGCATTATTTATTATCAGAGCGTAATAATTGTTCTCCAATTTTTTTCTGAACTTACAGAAGATGGATGCGTAATTGTTATATAACTCGCAGCCCGTCGCAGCGTCAATTTGGACAGTTTTGGTCATTTTAATTCACTAACGAGCAAGTTTGAAGAGCACATTCAATGCCAGATTGACATTTTTATGACCAGAACATTTATTCTTTACGGACGACAATCACAATTTTTGTAAAAAAAAATTCACAGAATGTGCACATAAAAATGGCTTTCGTGCTGGCAAACCCCTTTTATTTGTACATCGCTATAATGCTGTTGGCTTTGATGACTTGATTAACCATACTCGTTTCTTTAAATCACCGAAGGGTATGTTTTTTTGAAAACGTCCAGGGGTGTTTTGGGTATGTCAGCCAAATTGAACATAATGGTACTTACTTCGT
>JAQGBT010005021.1:0-15187 GCA_034698585.1 Disparrhopalites patrizii
TATGAAGAAAGAATATGAGAGGAACGCAGTAGGAGAAAGAAACAGAGAGAAGATAATTGAAAAGGGACATGCGAAAAAGCAACGGCAGTAGATAAGAACAGAGCAAAGGCAAAGATACTAGATAAGGAAAATGCAAAACAGACGGTAACGGATAAAAAAAGAGCGACGGCGAAGATAATAGATAAGGAAAAGGCGAAAACGAGACGGTAATAGATAAGAAAAGAGCGACGGCGAAGATAATAGATAAGGAAAATGCGAAAACGAGACGGTAATAGATAAGAAAGGAGCGACGACGAAGATAATACATCAGGAGAAAGCGGCATAAAGAAGATAATAGATAAAGAAAAAGCGACCGAAAGTTGATAATGGATGACGAAAACGCGACAGACAGAAGAAAATAGATGATGAAAACGCGACAGAAAGAAGATGATACACAACGAGAAAGTTAAGAGAAGATAATAGATAATGAGAAAGTAACAGAGAAGATAATAGATAACGAGAGAGCAACGGAGAAGATAATAGATAACGAGAGAGCAACAGGGAAGATAATAGATAACGAGAAAGCAACTGAGAAGATAATAGATAACGAGAAAGCAACTGAGAAGATAATAGATAACGAGAAAGCAACAGAGAAGATAATAGATAACGAGAAAGCAATAAATATAATAGATAACGAGAAAACAAAGAGAAGATAACAGATAACGAGAAAGCAATAAATATAATAGATAACGAGAAAACAAAGAGAAGATAACAGATAACGAGAAAGCAAAGAGAAGATAACAGATAGCGAGAAAGCAAAGAGAAGATAACAGATAACGAGAAAGCAAAGAGAAGATAACAGATAAGGAGAAAGCAAAGAGAAGATAACAGATAAGGAGAAAGCAACAAACAAGAGAAAGCAACAGAGAAGATAAATAGACGAATGAAATATATATAAATAATGTAGAGCAATACAGAGCGAAACTAGAGAGAAAAAGGCAAGCAGAAAGTAGAAAATAGTGCTAGGCGAAACACGGGAAGAAAAAGGAAGTCAGAGTGAAGAAAGGACAGAGCAAAGAAGATCCACAGAACTAAAGAGAAATGCCGAGAGAGAGAGTGACAAACAAGTACTAAAGCGACAGACCGATCGAGACAAACTGGGAAGACAGAAAGAGAAAAATAGAGAGGGAGTGAAGAGAGAAATTGAGAGTCAGAGAAATAAAGGTGGGAGAGATGGACAGATGAAAAAGGCAAAGAGATAGCTGAAAGAGCCCAGAAAGGAAAAACGTATGAGGAACTTGAAATGAGTAAGTGAGGAAGCACGAATGAGACAATGATACATTTTCACCGGTGACGAAGGGATTTATCCGATGAAAAAGCGGCAAAGGGACATAGAAAAATACGGAGTCGTGGAATGATTTTTCACATTGTCACCAAGTATAGAAAAAAAAGGGACGGGGATCGTTAACGAGGATGAGAGATCATAAGGTTCACACTCGTAAATGGGAGATGATTTGGTTGTCGCAGGGAGCGCAAACTGCTCTTTCATACACTTGCCTTTATCACCGTGATATTGATCTTTGGAAAAGGAGTTTATCCACTTCCACTCACTTTTTGTCTCCTCCTTGTATTTTTTGTTTGGGATGAAGAAAATCCCATGTAAATGTGTGTACTATGGAAAAGGGAATAAAAGCTAATCTTTAATCCATACTCCCTTTTCCTCCCGAGCATGCCTTAACATTCCATTCTTCCGCGACACGGACGAAGCTTCTTTTTAGGTGGTGCTACCGGCATTGAGTGGAATTACTGGAACTAACATTTACATAGGCGGAAGGAGGAGAATAAATGAGAGGACGTGCGTTTTCAGGTGAGAAGAGCTACTAAAGAAGATGACGAAGAGAGACGGCAAATATCGGAGGTTAAATAGGAAATAAGGACCATTCACCAAGGGAATCAAGAGCAGGAAGACTATAAAGACAATAAATGATGAGGGTGTCATGCAGAAATAATTACAGAAGGAGAAAGAGCAGCAAAAAGTAGGATGGAAAACAACGCCGGGGAAAAAGACGGAGAAGACCAAGAAACGGAATGAGGAGAAAGAAGCGAAAGAAAGAGAGAAACCAGGGACGAGAAAGGAAAAATGGGATAGATCCCCAGCATAATACATTTGCAAAAGCAACATGTATAAAAACGATAACAAAAACAAAATAGTGGTAGAAAAATTGGAAAGAGAAAGCAAATAAGACAAACGGAGAGATGAATGAAAAAAGAGAGACATCAAAACGAGAAGGAAAGATATTAAAATATAGCCGAGAGGGAGATATAAGTGCGAAAGTGATAAATAAAGGGTACACAGGAAAGCGAGAAAAGGAGAGGGAAATAGAATTGACGACGAGAGAGATAAAAAATATAAAAGAGGGAGCGATAAATCAGGGTAACACCGGTAAATGATCATCAGAAAAAAGATGGATGAGGAAGAGAGAGAAAAGATAAATAAAGAAACAATAAAAGAGAAAAGATAATTAAAGATAAAATGGGAGAGAAAAAAGATAAATGAAGAAACAATAAAAGAGAAAAGATAAATAAAGATAAAATGGGAGAGAAAAAAGATAAACGAAGAAACAAAGAGAGAAAAGATAAATAAAGACAAAGTCAGAGATAAAAAAGATAAATGAAGAAACAAAGAGAGAAAAGATAAATAAAGACAAAGTCGGAGATAAAAAAGATAAATGAAAAAACAAAGATAGAAAAGATAAATAAAGACAAAGTCGGAGATAAAACAGATATACACAAAAAAAGATAAATAAAGATAACATGCGAGAGAGAGAAAATAAATAAAAATAAAATGGAAGAGAAAAAAGATACATGAAGAAAAAATAAACGAGAAAACAGATAAATGAAGAGTAAAAAGGTAAACGAAGAACCAATAAGAGAAAAAAGACAAATGAAGAAACAATAAGAGAGAAAAGATAAATGAAGATAAAAAGGAAGAGTAAAGAGACAAACGAAGATAAAATGGAAGAGAAAAAAGATAAATGAAGAAACAATAAGGGAGAAAGATAAATAAAGATAAAATGGAAGAGAAAAAAGATAAATAAAGATACAATGGAAGAGAAAAAAGATAAATGAAGAAACCATAAGGGAGAAAAGATAAATAAAGATATAATTGAAGAGAAAAAAGATAAATGAAGAAACAATAGAGAGAAAAGATAAATAAAGATAAAATGGGACAGAAAAAAGATAAAGATAAAATGAGAGAGAAAAAAGATAAATAAAGATAAAAAGGGAGATAAATGAATAAAAAATGAGAGAGAAATAGATAACTGAGATAAGAGAAAACTAAGATAAGAGAAAACAGAAATAAAGAAAGAACTAGAAAAAAGAGAAGGAAAAAAGAGATAGACAAGAGAACATGATAAACAAAAAGAGAGAACGACAGATAAAAACGCAAAATAAGAACAAAATGAGAGCAAAGCAAGACACGAGAATAAAGAGACAATTTCATGCATTATTGCACGCCCAACAATGGACCTTACTACACCAAAGCTATCCTAGCGAAACCAAGCAAAACTACCAAAAAATATGAACAAACTCACATATTAACACTCCTCCTCAATTCCAGTTTCCCAAAGAATCCCCACGTACGCTTTCTCCTCTTAGGATTTCTTTACCCTGCTATTTCAAACGAAGCATGTGTTTTCCCCCAAGAACTGAAAACGGCCCTCGCAGAGAATTCTTGAGGAAATACATAAATATGAATTTGTTGGAAAAATCCCCTGGAAAAAAAGTTTTTGGAACACCCCTAAAAAATGGCATGAACACATGTAAGGAAATATCATTCCATAAATGGAGGAAAAGGGGTGAGTGTTGAAAGGCGAAGGGAGGAGATGTGTGTAGTTATTTCTTTCTTTGGCCCATTAACAAAAGCCTCAAGGAAAAGTGCTTCCTTTCACTTTCCCTCTTGCTCTCTCTTTATTTTTTTTCTCTCTCTTTCTTTCTTTCTCTGTCCCTCAAAGCATTTCCCCAAGTCGCTTCACACGTACACAATTCCATAAAGTTGGTTCAACACACACAAATAGGATAAGAGGAGGGCCGAGAGAAATGTTAATTCAGTGAAAGGGACTCCTTTCCCACATGGGGAGAAAGCGTGTATGGACGAACTTTCTCCAAATTTCTGCCTTTCACTCTCTCTCTCTTTCTCTTTCTCCTTCTCTCTCACTTTCCCTCTATTGCCCCCAAAAAAGAATCCTGCGTCCGCTTGCCAAGGAACAATTCGAAATGGATTGGATGGACGGCCGTTGAGAGGGAAGAGGACGGCTCGGGCCGCAGCAGCCACACCAACAAACACTGCAGTCATATTTAGTACTTGGCTTTCTCTTCCACGAGCGTGCACACACCCAAAAAGCTCTCCTTCAAAAGTCTCTCCAACCTCCTCTTTTGGGGCTTCTAAAACCCGGGCATTGGGACTTGACGCTAGCGGGAGTACATTTTTTGTTCTTTTTTCTACGAAGGTTTTTTTTCTGACGTTTTCTCTGCGAACCAAGGCGGCGGAAAGAATTAGGGAGGGAACAACTTCTTCCGCAGCGGCAACTTTCTCCCGTCTTCTTAGAAGGTACTGGCTACATTTTTGGCTGTCAAAATTCATTTTTTTTCGGTTTTTTGTAGGAATTATTGCTTTTTGTTTTTTAAATACTTTTTTTAAATGCATATTTGGCAAATTCTCCCAGTGTGTGGTCTTTCTGATTTTTATTTGTATTATTCACGCACGTGACTGTGGTCTGAATTTTTACTATTTTTTTTCTTTTGTATAGTATTTTGGTTATTCACTGTGTTTATTTATTGGTTTATTCACTGTTTTTATTTATTTGGTTATTTACTCTTTATTTGGTTAAATGTTTTCTATTTTGAACAGCGACATAAGTTATATTCATTATGATTTTGTTTTTAGTTTTTATTGGCAATAATATGTGTATTCTTTAAGTCATATTATGGAGATTTTTGTAAGTATTTTGTGATTTTTAGTTCTTATTTTTACATTTGCTCTTTTATACTTCATCGAAATATTTCTTGGCGGGCTCTTTGTATGTATTTTGTTTGACATTTTATCTCTTATTTCTTGGGGTATATTTATTTGCAATATTTCTTGACTATTTATTTCCATTACGAAATTTCTTGATTAATTTTGTTTGTAATTTGTCTTGATTGTTTGTTTTAATTATTTTGCGACTGCTTATTGTATTATTACTTAATTAATGATTCCGCACAGCATTTTCTATTTGTTTTTGATAAATGTTTTTCAATTGCATTTTTTATTTCTTGATTAATGTTTTTGTACTCCGTTTTTATTATTTCTTGTTCTCTTGCATTGTCTACTGTATCTTTTTATAATTTATTTTTTCCCTGCATTTTCTGCTGTATTTTTTACAATATAATTTTTTAATGAATTTTTTACTGTATTTTTTAATAATTTTGTTTCTGCATTTCGTCTGCGTGTTTTGCTTCTAGATGCTTTTATTCTTTATTGGAAATTGAAAGCATTTTTATGAGGTCTTCCAATTTTTCTTGTGGTCTTGAGCTTGTTAGTATCAAAACAACTTTTCCCCATTTTCCTTGGTTGCTTGCAAAAACGAAATATGATTTCCCGCGTAATCCCGTAGGTCAGCGAATATTTTCAATTGCCCCATTTCCCCCTTGCCTATTCCCACTTGGATTTCTTGGGTCTGTTTTCCCCTTTGTATTTGCTTTTTTCATTAGGTGCGGCTGGAGAAAGAAATCTCGGGGGAATCCCTTTCACCCCAAAGAATTCCCTTCAGTTTTCCTCCAAAATAATATTTTTGGCTGGCATACTTATTTCTCGCTATTTCCAAGTTTTTCTTCCATGCTTTCTCCCAAGTTTCCTGAGCTTCACAGCTTTTTCCCGGACTTACACTTGTTTTCCCAAAGAGAACTTGAGTGTGTTGTGTTGCCTCTGAGCCTCTCGTGTTATTGCCCGGAGGAACAGGCCAAGATAATTTGTAGAGCAAATAATTTCTCGCGATCGCCTAGTAATACATTGTGCTTGCTTTCACACTGTACATAATGGGGCCTACGGCTATTTGCCTTTGACTTTGGACTTGTTTTCTTAACGTTTTGTAAGAGCGAAGAATTTTCGGATTGAATTTTTATTGTGATAAATTATGAGAAAAGATGTAAATAATACCGAATGAATAAAAAGCGTTTTTTCCTGAATTTAAATTTGTAATTTTGTATTTATTTTTATAGCCTTTGACAATGCTTTTTTTCGAGGGTGAAAGCGTGGGAAAATTTTATTCTGGAGAAAGTCGACTGCTCCGATTCGGTGAAAGCACTGAAGAAATGTTTTATACGTATTTAGTATATCATGAAATAAATTAAAAAAAGGCGCCAGTTTTGCCAGAAAAATGTAAGGAAATGTGAAAGCAAAATTATCCGTCTTAATCAAGGAAAAAAGGGTGAAAGGACGATAAAATTGCCGGTTACGACTTTTTTCTGAGAAAAACCACATGCAAGTTTAATTACCGTGGCTAATGGCCTGAGTTTTAATTATGCAAAAAAAAAATTCCCATACAAAGACTTTAGACGGTGAAATCTTGCCTTTCTTCTAATATGCTTTCTCCGCAAATTTCGCATTGCTTACATTCGCCTGCGTTGGAAATAAAAGCCCCCGCATTTTCTCATGCAACGCGGCAATGAATGTTATGCACTTTTATGTAAACAAAAAATTGTTTTAGTTTTTCCAAATAAGAATGAATATATCGCATTTGCATGCTTTATTACGACTCCCAACCATTTTTTTGAAACGAAGGCCGGTCGGGTGGGGACATTTTGGCGTCACGCAAGGGAAATTTCACGTCAAATTACTATCATCATCAAGGGCCGTATTTTCAATGGTTGCTAAAAGCGCAAATGGAAAATGGATTGCTCCCTTGTTGGGATGGTTTTGAATAATTAACGAAATAATGGAGAAAGTTTGTTAGGAGTGCACTGTAACGAGCCAATTTGGAAATGTATAGGAGCACTTTAAAATCGGATTCAATATGCGGAATAATTTGCGTTTTAATAAGGTAGTTCCCGGGACATTTGCACTGCTTCTGCTTTAGGAAAGTGAACGAACACGAATGTAGTGAAAGGTTGACATAAACAGTACGCTTTAGAATACTATTTAGGTCAGATAAATACGAATTTTACATCGCCTGACAAGATAAAGGAACAAGGAAAACGTAAAAATCGAGGGATGAAAAATTTAAAGCACAATTTGAAAAAGAAAAAGTATAAAAATTGTTAAAAATAACGAAACGCCAACGAAAATTTTAAATATGTGAAATACTACAAACGTTGAAAAGTTGAACAGACAAAAAAATTAGAACAGGAATAAAATCAAACAAAATTACGAAAGATTAAGTCGAGACAAATTTAGAAAAAGCATACATTCTAGAATTGTACCAAAAAAACATAAAATCCAAACAAATTTAGAAAAAGCATACATTTTAATATTTTAGCAAAAATATTAACTCCTAACAAATTTAGAAAAAGGGTACTTCGTAATTTTTTAGCAAAAAATTTTACAATCCTAACAAATTTAGAAAAACATACATTCTAGACTTTTACCAAAAAAATATAAAATCCAAACAAATTTAGAAAAATCACACAGTCGAGCCAAACAGACAAAATAGAAAGTAAAGACAAATTTAGAAAAAAGCCCGAAAGTTCGGAGAACTTATATATGGATAAAGCCCAAGCAAGTGTGCATTTGGAGAAAGCTCCATGTGACAAGTGAAAGGGAGAAATTGCGAAAGAATTTAAAAAAGGGAAAGTCAGCTACAACTTAGAAAAAGAGAAAGCCAGTCAGAATTTAGAGAAAGAAAAATAATGGAACATTGACGAAGAAAAATCTAGAAAAACTCAAAACACAAAAACGTTTGACAGCTTTTTTTTTAGATTTAATGCAGAATGACATACAGAAAGTTTACAAAATTGTCATATGTACAGAAATGAATAAACTTAGACGTATATATTTAATAAAGTTTAGAAATCATATCCAGAAAGAAAAGTTTGTTAAAACTGATACATAAAATTGAGAAGACAGCAGGAAAAGAAAACCTGAGAGGACAAAAGGAAAAAAATCTTTAAAAAAAGAACAAGTTGGCACATGTCTACAGGGACAAACCGAAGAGAAAGAAAGAAAAAAAAAATTAAATTAACTCAAAGCAATCTACAGAAAGAAAATTAAACGGAAGGAGGAAAATAGAGAAAAAAGAATAAAATCTTTAATATTCCCTAAAAACGCATTTTTGAAATGACGGTCATTGTCTCAAGGAAATTCCATATACAGCATAAAGTCTGATAAAGTCTGAGTCTGAAGGCGCTGTGAACGTTTTGGGAAAGTCTTGCTTACACAGTTCAAGCACAGAAAGCTTCGCAAAACACCCAAAAAGTCCTTTTTGGGGGAATTTGTACTATACACAGTGAATGTCGGGGCTAGACGAAGAGCACGGGAATTATTCATACTGAAGAAATTGAGTGGACTTTGCTGCATTAAGACATATTCAGAATCGTATGAGAATAGTTAGTTGCCTCTTTTGAATGGTAAGGAATTCCATATGAGTTCTACTGGAATGGCAGTGGTAAGGAGCAAGTTGGAGGCTTTTATTACCTTTATTAGTCCGTGAAAGCGAATTCTTAGCAGAATAAAAAGTGGTTTTGGGGGAAATAGGAGCCTTTTCCCTCACAAAAGAGCCAATATAGTATACAAAATGGAAATTATACCAAGACTGCGATTGCACAGGCAAAGGCAATATTCCATTTTTTACGAAATTTGAATTTTTGCGCTTGCAAAGGTCATTTTGGAGATAATATAGAATTTAATTAGGGAGTATTTGGCGCCATTTTTATTTATTTCATCACTGCGGCAGCGACAGTCTTTTGCGTGCGAGACGGCAATATTTGGCGCCAAATTAAATTTGATATTTTATTGCTGTTTCAAATTTATTCGAAGGGATCCAGAATAATAGAAAAAACGTTTCATTTTTAGCTTTGTCCAAAATTGATTGACATGCATTTAATTGCAGATTGGGTTGCGAAATGCAATTTTTACGGGTGATTTTCAGCAATTTATTTGCGTGTTATGAATTGTTGTAAAAATAAATAATATTTAGGTGCTAAATAAAAATTAGTATAGAATTTGTTCTAAATTATTTTACTGCACAATTTCGCTGCTCATATGAATTAAAAATTTTGCTTTTATTTAACCGTACAATACATCGCCAAATGTAAATTAATGAAAGCATTTTTCGACATTTAGTTTACATGCAAAATTTGACGCCATTTGCAAAATATTTTGAGCATCCTCTAATGTTTCTTATTAATTTAGATTTTATGTATACAATAAAAATTAGGGCTAAGCGCAAATTAATTATAGCATCTACCTTTTATCATTTTATAAATTTTGACGCCATTCGAAAAATATTTTCTGCATGTCCTGAATTTCATTTACTGGCAAAGTTGAGTATACGAATATAGCATTAAGTGGGGTGATTAATTTTTAAAACAATTCGGCGTTGTTTTATTATTCGTGTGTTCCCAATTCGTTTGACAGTCAAATTTGGAAACACACAAATTGCTTTCTTGAACGCTTTAATCAAATTTGTTCAGCGGAAAAATCTTTCACAAAATATTTTGGATTTTCTATCCGCAGGTAAAATATCTTTTGGATATCTTTGGCCATCAATTCAGCAAACTTTTCCACGCACGACTTTCCCCCGAATCTCTAAAAAAAACTGTAATTGAAGGAAGCCCGAACAATTAATTTTGTGAGTTATTTTCTAAACGAAGTCTACTTTCCCCGGATAAAACTGAAAAAAGCAGGAAAAAATGCATTGCAATATCCCTGAGCTAGCAGAAAACTTGTGAGGAGAAAGTCAGCAGAAAAAATAAAAGATCATTGCCCTTCTACTTGCTCAGTTTCATTTCTCGGGACAAGAGAAATTCCTCATAAAAATTCCAGAAAAAGTCCGTGTCCAGAGGTCACAGGTCGGATTTGAACCCCATGTTCCTTCAAGGACAAGCTTCCAGTGTCTTTTATGGGGCTTATCATCTCCTCTACAACGGCGCTTACCGGCGATCTGCACTAGAAAAAAGTCAATCGGATTCTCCCCAGCAATAATCCTCTTTCAGACCCACACAATCGGCGGGTAAAAGAAGTTCAGCCGGATTTCGAGGGGGAATTTTCATTACCACGCCGTCGTTTTCTTTTTTATCGTCATTGTCATTTCCTTGGTATTTTTTCACCCACTTTGTGCCTGTGAATAGGAGAATCCCGATCGTGCTGTGCCTACAAACGTCTTAAATTATAGTTGTACTGATTTTTAACAAGTGCAGAAATTATACCGGAAGAAATCAAGAATCTTTTGAAACTTTTAGAAACTGTAAACTTTTCAAAACCAAAACGGACAAAAATCATAACTACCAAAAATTCCAAAAATCAGTGAAAATTCCAGTGTAAAACTAAAAATATGCTCGAATAAAGTGACAAATT
This sequence comes from Disparrhopalites patrizii, assembly GCA_034698585.1. NCBI lineage: Eukaryota > Metazoa > Arthropoda > Collembola > Symphypleona > Sminthuridae > Disparrhopalites > Disparrhopalites patrizii. Next base: position 10,532 of record JAQGBT010005021.1, read on the forward strand.
AAATACTTATGCGAGTTCCAAAACAGAAACAAATTTTATGGAAAAACTATCAAAATAATAAAATATTTGGGCATAAAACAGCAATTAAAAATGAATTAAAAAGCAAAATATAATAAACAACTTAATTGGGAAAAGTTTCAAATGATAAACAAATCAGATTGAAAATACTTGCAAATGACAACATAAAACCGGAAGCAGCTTTTAATTAATAAATTAATTAAATACAAAAGCATCCGAACTAATGCTAAATTTCAAGCCTGTAGAAACTTTAAATTAGTAACATAAAAAATCTGTAAATCAATTACTAAATTGCAAAAAAAATTCAAATTGTGTTGCAAAATAACTTGAATCGTGCTGCAAAAAAACTCAAATTGTACTAAAAAATCCAGAAAATATGCAAAAAACTAAAGTGTAAAAAATTCCAGCATGTCAAAAATCTAAAAACTAAATTGGAGTCAATTTTCCCCAATAAAATTGCAGTCCAATTGAAACCCTTAAAAAATAATTCAGACATTCCAGGAATTACAAAGGAAATCCCAGAAATAAAGCACTTTGCGAATAAAAAATTGCCTTGGAAAAATCTATTAGTAAAAAAACCAGGAAAATTCCCCAAAGAAAAATTACCGAACCGAAAAAAGCACTCAAAGCCCCGGGAAAAATTAAAAAAAATACAGAAGAAAAAGTCCCCCGAAAATTGAAAGCATGTCCAAGTGACTCACATTGATTGTCGTCCCACAAATCATTATCCCACTCTACTTCCCACCCTCTCCATCTCCCTTGAAGAGTGACCAAACCCCCTGAAAGAGAAAAAGGATACAAAAGAAAAATCATCTCTCGCCCTCTCCCAAATGAACTTCATTAATGACTCTAAAAGCATGTGTGAAGGGAAAGACACTGACTGAGTGCCATAAGCCTTTAATACAAGTTCCACCCTTTTACCGTCTTTCCTTTGTAGTGAATAAAAAATAAAAAAAATACATTGCCTCCCTTTTATCACGGTGTAAGTTAGCATTTTCTCTCCCCAAAAAAAGGGAAAATCCTCAGTGATAAAGTGAAAGCAAAAAAAAATTGGGGAAAGTTTTTTTTGCTCTACCTGACGGTCGACTCTTTGAATAATAACCGTATGTGTGCTCTGTGCGCGGGATTTCTCCCATTATGTAACTTAGAAAAGGGGAAAGTGTGGGAGAAAGTACCTCAAGAGAAAGAACAAAGTGGATTTCTTGGTACATTTTCACCTCCAACCAAGCCGCCGGCCCTCTCATTAACATTGTAGGAGATCAAAGGAGAAAAAAAACAAAGGCACCCATTTCCTCCCTTTTTTACTTGCTTTATACGGCACCAGAAAAAAAAAATCTTTAGAAAAAGCTCTCAGAGAAAAGGCGCTTGGATCTCTTCGAAAACCTTCTCAGCATGGATGGTAAGAATTTTTTTGGCCCATTTTTCCTTCTATAATTTCCCTGGTGCTAGTCCCGCTTAATTGGATGTTGTTTTGGAGCATATTACATTTTTCATAGAGATTTTTACCTTCCCAATTATGACCAACATTCTACTCACAGCCTCACAAATAGTCGCCTTCCGGAATTTCTGTGGGAGAATATAGATAATCATAACTGGATAATCATACTTCTTAAGGTACGATTTTCTACAGAGGCAAAGGCAATTATGGAGCATTAAAGTAGATTTATATGGGAGAAAGCAACCATACAAATGGATTCTTTATGCTTGGAGGTTGTAAGAGGGAAAGTACGGGGCAAGTCATGGGATCTGGAGAGAAAATGTCCGTCACGAGGTGAAAGCAAAAAACAACCAGAGGCAATTTACACGTCGTATTGCATCATGCTTTCACCAGCGTGGGAGTTTCCTCTTGCCCACGCAAACATTTAGCTGGAGGCGAAGACAAAGACTTGAGTCAATATTAATAAAAGTCAGAGCCCGAAAGGTGAGGAAAGACTTTTGTAGGAGAAAGTTATTTTCTATGTAAAGATTACGCATTTATCTTAACTGGGAATACTGAGTCTATAGATTATTTGGATATTTTTGGAGTACTTGGTTCTCTTTTTCGAAGACGTTCTCGTCTTGTTTAATCAGGATGTTTTTTTGGGGGGGGGAAAGTTCCCAGAAAATACTGCGGGCAAATAAAGATCCAGGAATAAATAAAAATAAGATCTAGAAATAAATAAAAATAGGATCCAGAAATAAACGAAAATAAGATTTAGAAGCAAACAAAAATAATATCCAGAAATAGACGAAGAGGAGATCTAAAACAAATAAAAATAAGATCCAGAAATAACCGAAAATAATATGTAGAAGTAAACAAAAATGATATCCAGAAAAAAGCAAAAATAAGAACTAAAAATAAATTAAACTAAGATCGAGTATAAATGAATATAAAAAATGACTACAAATAAATTAAAATAGAAACCAAAAAAGAATATAAAGCATACCTAAAAATAAATTAAAATAGAAACCAGAAAAAAATATAAAGCATATACCTAAAAATGAATTAAAATACATAGATTCTAGAAATATATTAAAATATGCATCAGAAATAAATTAAAATCAGATCCAAAAATAAATAAAAAATCCATAAATATCCATAAATATATAAAAATAAGGCCACAAAATAAATAAAAATAGGAACTAGAAATAAACAAAGATAGGAGCCAAAACCCAACGTGAAAACGCGTAGAAAATGAAGAAGAAAATTCTGGTAAAAAAGGAAGCCGCTTCCTTCCCTTTGGGGAATGACACCGCATTTCACCAGAAAATTGGATGGGAGCATTGAAGGGTAAAATCAAATTGGAGAAGAAGCCCCAAAGGGTCACAATACGAAAAAAAAAGCCAAAAGAAATATAACACGTATTTACCAACTTATTTCCAGGGCTTGCAAACGTTTTCCTGGAAAAACATGTTGACCCCCGACTTTCACCGGGAATTGTCCAACACGTGCATTATCATCCGCTTTTGTTTTATAAACTTTCCACGCATATTTCCCCTAAAAAAAGCATTCACGAATTGGAAAAACGCTGAATTTATGGGGAAAAAATGTTTTTGTTTGGAGCCTGTGCCATTCTAATTCCTCCATGCAAATCACACTTTGGCGTAAATAATTAAATCCCATGGCCTTTGAAAGCTCCCGGGCATTCGTCTGACCACTGTAGCAATCGTGAATGAAGCTGGTACAGTAGACAAAATTGTTACATTTATTGCACCCACGTTTTCCCCCCGAAAGTGTCACATTGTTCGGAGAGACGAATTGCAGGGCAGATTTGGTACAACGTGTGAATGTCTACATTTTTCCGGGACATTCCATCCTCGATTTTTTTGGGGGAAGATAGGCGAGGGAGAAAGTATGGGAGGAATGCCGGAGGAATGACAAATAGAAAGAGAAAGCCGAGGAGGGACGGAGAAGAATGAAGAGACCAAATCTCTTCATAAGTATGCATGCACATGCTTGGAGCATATGTACCTACACGTTGATGTACATATATAAATAACACTTCATCCATAACCGTGCTCCTCTCATTGTTCGGCTCTCACACGTAATTGTTCCTAATCCCCACCGAGTGAACAACTTTCCCCAGTTTTTTATTAAAAAAAAAAGTTGTTGAAATTTTTATACACACACGTTTTTGAAAACACTTTTTTGAGAGAAGCTTCACAAAGAATCTGGGAGGGAGAAAATCTTGGGGGAAAAGAAAACTTTTTCAAGATGTCGCAATGCATCACATTTTTGTAGCTTGTGCAGCCACTTTTCGATGCGTTTTAAATTGGCTAGGAAACTTTCTTTTGAAACGCACTTGTACACGTAAGGGAGGCAGCTAATATATATTTTTGTGAGGTTTTATTTGCCGTGCAGGATGGAAGAAGGGTAGTTCACAGATAGTAAAATGAAAGACAGGAGAATACAAAGCACAAGGAATGCGAAAACGGATGTAGTAAAACAGAACTAATAAAACAGGAAGGAGAAAGCAAGGCGGAGAAAAAGGGAGTGAAAAACCGCGAAAATATGAGGGACGCAAGGAGGTAATTTCACGAGAGAAAGGAGAAAGCAAGACGGGGAAAATATAGCAGAAATATACTCAAAAACAACTGTGGAAATATAAGCAAAAAATATATCCGATACGCAGAAATAAAGGGACGAGAACTAACGGAAAAATGGAGAGTGAAAATTAAAGGTGAAAATGAAGAGAAAAATGTTTTCTGCGAAAACAAGAAGCAACAGAAAAAGAAAGAAAAAGAAAGCAAGACCGGAAAATGCATGAGAAAAAAAAAGTCAAAATAGAGTGAGCGATAGGAAAAAATATAGCAAGACAAAAAATAAGTCGAGAATAAAATGAGAGAAAGGAGAAAGCAAGACCGGAAAAAGTGTTGGAAGAAGGCAAAATAAAGCGAGAGAAAGCAAAATGGGGAAAAAGAGAAAGCAAGACCGGAAAAAGCTTTTGAGAAAGGCAAAATAAAGCGAGAGAAATTAGAAAATATGGCAAGAAAGAAAATAAGTCGAGAAATGAGAAAACATAGCAAGAAAGAAAATAAGCGGAGAAAAGATAAAGTGTACAGTCAAACCTCTCTATAACGAGCTCCCTTATAACGGTTTTCTCTCTATACCGGTGGCTGAAAATGCTTCCCTCAAAAACTTTCTCCAATTGTTAACAT
>JAQGBT010005022.1:0-15186 GCA_034698585.1 Disparrhopalites patrizii
TATCTTTTTTCTTGGGCACGCTTTCCAATTTTGTGTTTAGTTTTCTCTTCTATTCTCGTTTGTTATTCCTAAATCTATTTGACTATTTTCTCTGACGATGTATCGTATATTCATCACTCTGCATTCCAAGATTTTTTCCACTGGATTTACGCATCAGTTTCCTTTGAATCTCTCTGAAATTATTTCTCTACCTGTATCAAAAGATTTCTCTGTATTTTCTGCACTCGCGGATTATCTCTCTCTTGATTCTTTAATTATCGAATTTTCATAATTATTTCTCTGCATTCAATGCCTTCTCACACTCCATGTTTAGGACGTATCTCTTCAATTCCTATTTCAGCGTAAGATTCTGTTTTCGTGCTCAGGAATTCGTGCTACATTCCGTCTTCTGTGCTATCCTTTAACTCAAAATGCGATTTCCTTTTAATTCTCCCATGCCGTTTCCTGATGGTGGAGTGTTCTTCTAATCCCGTCATGTTGTTAAGTCATAACCTTTATTATTATTGCCTAAATACTTCTTAGCACAGTTCCCACTCGAGTGCACATTCTATCTAAACATTTTAGTCCAAGAGCATCCACAGGATTGCCTTGATATTGTCGAATTTAACAAAAATATTCCGGCCATTGATGTTTACGGTTGTTCCCTTAATTTCACAGCAACATTTGAAGGTTCCAAAGTACTTACAGAAGCTCATTAATGATTTTTTTTGCTTTTACAAACTAGCTTATACAGCAAGTGCGGAGGAAATAGAATTCATCTATAGAATATACACATAATTATATTTTTTAATGTCAGTCTTTCCCCACGGAAAAACTGTATCAAAGTGCTGTATCAAAGGAAATGGCGGAAAAAATCCAGATTTTCTAGTCATACAAATGTGGGAGAAAGTATCCTGCGAAAGATGAAGAAGGGGATCTATATGCTGTGAGCTCATTTCCTGGAACGCCTGCCGTTCCAAGTCGTTCTGGAAACGAGGAAATGAGTATCGAGGTTCAATCGAATAAAATTAGCATGCAAGTGCGACTCATAAATGACACATGACATCCTTTTTTGGATCCACAGAAGTGGCCGAAAGGTGTTCCAGTGGAATAATTTCTTTTTTTTAGGGGGGTAGATGAAATGAAGTGAGAGGGAAACGAGGTGACAAAATCTCTATTTCCCCCTTTATAAATCCAATACCCAGGGATTTTGACTGTTTCAATTTCCAAAGGATAATATTTGGCCCGGGAAATAGTCGGGAATAAAATAGCACTCGTAATTATTTTTCCGTTACCGACAAAATCCCAAAATCCTTCGTAAAAATTCTCTATAGTACTAAGAAACTTGAAAATATGGAGAGCTGATTATTGGCAGTCATATTTCAAGTGTTCATTTCATTTGAGTGTATGCTCTATCAAATAAATAGTTGGGCATGACGAAATATTGTATATGTATAAGGATAAAAAAATGGAAATGAGAAATTTTCCTTCGAAGAACCATTTTTAGTGGGAAAGCCCCAAAGGAAATATTCTCATCTTCTTCCAATGAATCTGATGGGGACGTACATGCATTTCCTTTGGCGTGGAGCGCATTGCTGCTCTTCTTCCAGTGTCATTGATTGCATGGGTAGGAGGAACCTTAAGGGATAATGTGCTTTACCATGATTACTTCACTATACCCCCGGCCATGTGGGGATGGAGATACATCGTGTTTGTAAAATTTCTGACTCCCAACCAAATTGTAGTCATTATCCCAAGCTACAATGAACCTATCCCTTATATGTGTATTCCCTTCCATTCATTATATATACAGATTCGGTGGTATGCCTACACGTTTCAGCCCACCAGATTCTCATCTGTGTAAATAGGATGAGAGCATCTCAAATCAATGACATTTATCAAACGCACTTATGCCGAACTTGTTTCATGACTCCTGCCATTTCTCACTCTCTTCACTCTCCTCTTCATTTTTTTTACTCTATCCTCTATATCATCTCTGCCTCTTTTCATTTTTCCATATTTCTCTTGCATTTTCTTCCTTTTTGCAGGTTGAATTCTTGGTTGCTTTAGACTACTATTTCCTCCATATTCCCTCGTCTTTACCATCTTTTTTCACTTTGGATTATACGAAGCTTCCGTCGTCTATTTCTTTCGTTTGGCATCTTCTTTAGCCTTCTTTGAATTGTGTTTTGCCGTTCTCATTTTGTCTTCTCCGATTTTCCTTTTTTCGTCTTTTTTGACCTTCTACGAGTTTCTCCTCGGTGCATTTCCTTTGTGGTCGTTTTTATCTTTCTAGTGTCCCCACCTTTGCCTTTCTACTTTCGTCTTGTTTATGATTCTTTTTTCTCCTTCCGTTATGTTTTTTTTGCCATCTGTATCCTTTATTTTTGTCACCTGTATCTTTCGTTTTTTGCAAACTTTTTTCATATTTTGCCTTCTTTATCTTTCGTTTTTTGCAAATTTTTTTCATATTTTGCCTTCTTTATCTTTCGTTTTTTGCATACTTTTTTCATATTTTGCCTTCTTTATCTTTCGTTTTTTGTATATTGTTTCTTCAAATTTTGCCTTCTTTAACTTTTGTTTTTTGCATACTTTTTTTTATTACTTTGCTGTCTTTATATTTCGTTTTTTGCATTCTTTTTTTCTTGCTTTGCCTTTTCTGTCTTTCTTTTTTTGCATTCTTTTTTCCTTTTTTGTCTTGTTTATATTTCTTTATTTGCATTCTTTTTTCCTTTTTTGTCTTCTTTATATTTCTTTATTTCCCTTCTTCATCTTCCTTTTTTTGCATTATTTATTCTCCTCTTTTACTTCCTGCTTTCGCCTTCTATATTTTTCTATTTTTTACGTCCTTACCAAATTTTCCTCTTTGATGCCTATCTTCGTTCGTCTTCTTTATCTTTCTCATCTTGTCTCCTTTATTTGTCTCCTTTGCACTTTGAAAGTTTTCTCTGTGTCATCGGAATTGCCACTGTTGTCAAAGGATCCCTTTATACACTCTGCACTGTTATCCTGTACATACCCCTTGTCTCTTTGATCAGATTACTCATTACAACAAAAATAAAAGGTGTTAAGCCCCACGATTAGTGGGTATGTATTGGTTCTAGGGGAAGAAAAAGAAAGTACCGGAGCCGTTGGGTTAAAGTGTGAGCATACCCATGAAGGACAACACACAGTGGGAAGAATATTGGCAGAGGTTTAAATCCTTTACCCTTCCTCTCCTCTCTCATACTTCACAAACACGATAATGGGCTTCCCATCCCCAGGATCCCTCCCATCCTTGTTTTGTATTACACATAAACGAATTGGATGCACCCCCGCAGAAGGAATCCGTTTAACAACAAAAAAAAAAACTGGGACCGGAGCAAATGTTGAGGCCCGGAGGTTTCTCCTGGTTCATAATAAGGGAAGTAATTGGTACTGGGAAAAAAGAGGAGAAGAGGAGGAGGAGGAAGAAGATCTTATAGGGGCAACAAATAAAGAAAGAAAGGCGAGAGAGAAAGAGAGAGCAAGAGAGATATAAAAGGAGAGAATAAAAAAGATAGAGAAAAAGAGGGAAAGAGTGATAGAAAGAGAGGGAGAGAGAGAAAATAAAATAATCGATAAAAAGCCATGGAGCCATGGTACAAGCCGCAGTGACTCTTCAAGCCAGAAGAAGCGCCTGCCAAAGGTTCGTTCCACATTTAACTATATAAATTCCCCCATTTACTCCCGTCTCCCCTCCTCATTTCTTTCGGCATCTTTCCTGGTTTTGTACAAAAAGAAACTAGAAAAAAAAAGGGGATGTTCGACCTTATGAAAGGAAGTTGGAAGGGAGGAAAGAAATGGGAAAAAATAGAAAATGATGTGTTTGTAAACAGAACTCTCCCTCGACCTTCCATTTATCCAGGAAAATTTTATTTTTTTGTGTCCCTGGGTAACCCCATTGCAGTCAAGATGTTGCTGGCCATGCGGAATATAATGTGGACGAATGTTGTTATAATAATCTCCAGTTTTTTTGGCCTTGTTACCCTGAATTTTCCTCCAAAAAAAAAAAAAATTCCCGTAAGTTCTTCCAAAACATTTTCTTTTTAAGGGAGGAAGCTTCCACAGTCAATTACGTAATCTTGGTATTCTCCACCTTTCCATATTTTTTTTTTTACTTTCACTTCACATTTTTCCCCCTTGTTGTTCTTCCCCCACATACATACAAGAGAATTCCACGGAGATTGGATGTTATGACCTTCTTATAAATTTTTGTCCACTCAACGGAGCCACAAGAATCCTGGGTATGAAGAGAATGACGAGAAGGGAGGGGGAGGGGGAGGCTAGAAAAGAAAGAAAAAAAGGAGGTGAAGTGAAAGAAAATTCTAGGGGATTTATGCCTGTAAAACCGGAAGCATTTCCGTAGGATTTTCATTGAGGAAAAAAAAATCTCGGAGAAAATTTTCCACACACTCACACGTGTATTGGGCAAATATGAATAGAAAGTCGACAGAGAGAGAAAGGGAGAGAAAGTTAAAGGAAGGAGAAAGAGAAGTAAGTGGTGAGTTTTCTCTGGAGAACACTCATCTCCCTCCATTTTTTTTATTCTGTTGGCTCTCCACTAACCCTTTCCCCATATAACCCTCGGAAAAATTGAAGGGTTTTGAAAAAAATATAATTGATGGATTCCATTTTTTTCCCTCATTCCATAGTTTTTCTGCTTCTCAACTCGTCAAACGGAGAAAACGCCAACTTGGAGGAACACATAGACAGGATCTAGGAAGAAAAAAAATAGGAAGAGGTTGGTGATGGAGGACGCAAAAAGGGAAGATGAGGAACCCCTTTTTCTGTATACATACATATAAGACAAAAATACTAAAGGAAAAGAGAAGGGAAAATAAATATAGGAAACAGAGAATGTATTACACTTATACATATACACTTTCTCTTCCTTTCGATCTCGTTCCCTTTTTTTTTGTCCCTAAAATCTTACACACACCACCAGGGAATGATGATGGACTTATCGTCCGTCAGTGGAGCGAACATTCATTTATTTACTGGATGGAGTTAAACTTGATAATCATCACTGAGCAATGGGTATTACGAGGTTGACCTTCTCTCCTTATGCACGTCCTCCCCGAAAGAGTTAAGTCATATTGACAAGGGGAAAGCGACTTTGTTTTAAAGGCTTTATTTTGCAACGTTACTCAACGTCTTCTTCGTCTTCGCTTTCCTTCCATTCCAGTCATTTTTTATCCTGGCCATATTTTCAGGATTTACTTCATTGGAGTTTCCTACACAAATTTCCCTTAAAACTTTCTTTTTAATTTGTTTTATTTATTTAACATTTAAGTGTCATTTCGAAAGATTTGTTAGGTTTCCAGTATGATTTTGCATTATTTATTCCAGTATGATTATACTTACAATATTCCAGTATGATTTTGATGCACGTTTCCTTTCTCGTTTGTACCGGGATCTTGTTCTTGTAATTCCTCTTGTATTATGCATTTTAATGACTACTAGATGTAGCCTAGTTTTTTTTCTTTCATTCAAATTCTGTCATCTCTCATTATATATATGAATGTCTATTCCGCTTGATTTGATTCCAATTTCTCGGGATATCCTCCCGGGAGCAGGGAATTTTCTATGATTTTTTCTTGTATAACCCTGAATCTCATTTTATTTTTGCTTCCGTGATGAACTTTACCGATTTCCCCCTTTTCCCCGCAATACGTTGGTAAATAATCCCGTGATTTAAACATCTATCGTGACGTTTTTCTGTATGCATCCATACCTGTATGTGTGGTTTCAATAGTAAAAATGATAGAGGAATATGAATGGAAATGTGTGGGTAGGATTGAATATAGGCGGAGACGTAATAAGACTTTTTGATTCCTTGTCATTAACAGAAGACAAGTCATTAAAATATGTAGTAGAGATGGGAAAAAAGGAAAGGAAAAAGTTTACTTATTTGTCATCGTACGCCGGTTTTCTTTCACTCTCTCATCTCCTCATTTAGAACAAAGCCATGGAAGCAATTATAAATTTTTCTTCCACCTATTTTTATTCCCGTTTTCCTGGGAATCTCACCCTTCCTTATGTCATCATTTACAAAAGAAAGTAAGGAGAAAGCTGGGTAGAAAGGGGAAAGGGGAAGAAAGTGGTCTCAATATAATTACTCGAAAACCTCAGCGTCTAACTAAACTTTCACTCACGGTTCTGATAACACTTTTCCACAACTTTCTCCCACAATTCAGCATTCACGTCGTCACCCTTTCATTCCTTCCTTTTACACTTTCCTTCATTTTTTCCAGTGGTTTCTACGAATAAAAAAAATAAGGGCTTCTTACTTTAATTGACTCCATTTTTTTTCGGAGTCCACAGGTCATATCTTTCAGTTGAAATATTCACCAAAATAATAATGACAAAAACAAAATTAAACTTTCGACACTTTCTTTGTGCTTAGGATGCAGGGAACGGAAAATAAGGAGAAGAAGGAAGAACTCAACAAAAGCAGAAATAAATTCGTGAATCATTTTGATTCACTACATCCCCCGCCCACCCTCGTACAGGGTACAATTCACCATGCAAAAAATGGGGGACCAGAAAAAATGGGGGGAGAAAGTTGACAGAAACAATACCATATGATTTATGAGGGAGTTAATGAATTTTTTAAGCAATTTCCATTTTTTATATCTCTCTGTTTCCCTCTCACACTCTCCCACTTTTCCCTGCTTTTCCCACACAGTTGTGGTCTATAGTAAAGATGGAAAGGAATACGAAATGGAGAAAGGATGAGAGGGGGAAAGGAGGGTGAGGAGGAGAAATTGAGAAAGAGAATTATTACTGTACTAAAAGCGAGAAGGATGTGAGGACCGTGAAAGTATAAAAGCGGGTGGGTTTTTTTTTCTTCCTCCGCGGAAAGGGATTGAGAAGAAGAAGAAGAACTGGAGTAAGAGATTCTCCACTTCAAGTGACATGACATGACGCTTGTACAAAGAGGTAGGGAAGAGAGGGAGAGAAGAGACTCCGAGTGAGGGAAAGTAGTATAATAATATCTGAGCAAAGGTTTTTTTTTGCTCTTCCTCCTTCAAAATCCCTACATTACATACAAAGCTGGAAAATACGTATGGTGGGGGGGGGAGAGTGAAAGTGGAGCAAAACTTGCCCCACAGCATGAAGCAATGACATATGTTTCTCCAGTGGTAAAACACATGAGTAAATTGGATTCTAAATTAGATCCTTTACTTATGGGTTTTCACTCTGCATCTCGGAAGCACAGGGGAAAGATGAGGGAGGCTTAGGAAGGAAGGGAGACGGAGGGAGTTGAGGGACGACCAAAACATACACGATCGTAAGGTGTGCTGCAAGAGCATAATATATGGAGAGAGAGACGAAAGAGGCGAAGAGAGATACAAGGGGAGAGAGCGAGAGCAGAGAGCAAACGAAAAAGCGAGATGACAAATAAGGAAGAGAAAACCAACGAAAAATAGAGAGAAGAGAGAACCAGGGAGAAGAGAAACCCAACGAAAAATAGAGAGAAGAGAGAACTAGAGAGAAGAGAAAACCAACCGAAAAGGGAGGTGAGAGAGAGCGAAAGAGAGATACGAAACGAGAAATAGATATGAGAACAGCGAACGTGAAAGAGAGACGAGGAAAAGCAAAATAGAGATGAGCAGAGGTGTGAGAGAAAACAAACGAGACAGATAGATGTGAGATATTAAACGATGGTGAGAGAAAAGAGCAAATGACAAGCTATCAAGACAGAGTGAAAGCAAACGGAGCAAAATAAAATGACAAGATGTAACAACAGAGACGAGAAAGCGAAACAGAAAGGGAACAGAGAAGAGAGAGAGAGAGAAAACGTAGCGCAACAGAGTTGTTTCGAGGGAAGAAAGCGAGAAATAAAGAGAGGAGAAAGAGGAAAGAAAGAAGAGAAAGGTGAGAAAGAGAAAAGAGAGAGGAGAGGGAGGGTACATGGAGAAAAGAGAGAAGAGAGAGAGAGAGTGAAACAATTCCGACAAACTGCCACTGCCACCAAAAACGACGTCTTTATATGCCAAATCAATGGTATAAATTTCGATGGCAACAACCGTTGAAATTGCATTTTGTTCGACTACATGCAGAAAAGTGCACGTTCGAAATACACTCAAATCAAATACATGTTTCTCTTCTGTCTCTCACTCTGTCTCCCTCACTCGTGTCCTCTCTTGCTCTTTCTCTGGCTACATTTCCAATTAATACCTGTCTCCTCACTCTCTACAGGTTTTCCCCAAACGTGTACAGCTATTCCCCTTCTATCCCCCATTTAATTTCAAGGCGTGGGTGTGCCCCTTATTTATGGCAGTAGTACCCAGAAGACACGATCCTTTTATGGAACCACAAAAAAAGATAGAAAGAGGAAACAAATCGACATTTTTCCCAACTTGAACCAATGCTGTGGTGGGTAAAAATCCCGGAAAATAACGGTTCTATCCACAAAAGCAAGACGTTCACTAGCGGAATCAGTTTTTGGTGGAAAATTAAACATAGTAGAAATTATTACCCCTAAAAATTATTCCTCGTTGAAAATATTGTCTAGGAAAAGAAACGTTTAAAATGGTTAAAATCCAGGAAAATCCGAAAGGAAAGTACCGAATGAACATCCAGCTTACTAACACACTGGAACTGCATGGAGAAAGTGCGAAAAGGGATTTTCTTGGAGGAAGCTCAAGGGTTGATAAAAAAAGGGACGGAGAAAGAGAATAGTGAACTCGTTGGGAAAATATTGTGGAAGACAAATCACCGATACAAAATCTTGGAGAAAGTTCAGGGAGGGGAAAGCGCCAAGAAAAGCTTGGATCTACGTGTGTGTTATGGCAGGGTGAAAGAAGAGAAAGTGGAGCTTGTATTCACAGCTTTCTGTCATAAAGTATGAATTTTAAATGTGTAAGTTCGCTCATATGCAAACAAGATAAGAGCTGAGGTGTCGTTTCATTAAATTTCGTTCTCGTGCCCTAGCCTTTTGAGCACAGGGTTGGGACCCACATTTTATACACCACAAACCCGGTTTATACTCCATCCTTTTCCCTCCAAACTCTCTCTCTTTCGACCTTTGGCTTCCCTATTTTTCGTCGTCACTTTCCGTGTCACCGACAGTGTATAGGGTGTGAAACATGGCAAATAATTTTCACAACCCAGAAAACTTATCTCCCATACGTGGGTGTTCCATGCACCAAGTATAACTTTCTCAATTATTCTGGTTGCCACATCTCTTTACTTTAGTGAAAGTTCAATTACTTTTCCGCTTTCTCTCTGTAAACCTTTGGCATAGTTCTGACTTTCTTTGGAAGGGAAAGAAGCAATACAATGTCCCTTATTATTTTTTTGTCCCTCCGTTTTGTTTCCAAGAAATCTTGTTACTCTTTCAACCTCTTTCTTTGTCCCTTTTGGATCTACAATCTTCAATGGGCTATCCCGATATTATGTTGTTATTTACTACTGCCATTCATATCATCGATTCAAAGAGTTAAGGACTGACACCGCAAAAATTGGAAATCCATACATGAGGGAATTTTTCTTGGGTACACTGGAATCCAGGCTTAAGGAACAGTTTCCATTATAAGGTGGGGAAACTTTCTCTTTAGAAATTCACTTTGACTTTGTATATTATATGCCATAGTAAGAAGAAAATTTTGAAAAATAACAAGATCAAGGGTTTATACAATTTATAATAGCATCTGGATTTTTCAAGGGATTCAAAGGACCATTAAATTCCATGGATTTCAAATTGCATGTATTCCCATTTTTATAATAGCTTATACGCCATAATGCTCCGTACATCTTTTCCCGACACAATTATTTCCCTCCCATCGAACCGAAAGAAATACGAGAATATCTTCACAATATTCCAACATTTTTTGTAAAAGGAATTATCCCTTATTCCACGTAACGACTTAGGCTGATAAAAGATGGGGGAAAGCCTCTTTTATCCCATGTATTCTAAGGAATTACAACCGCTTTCAAATAAAGAGGCCCCAGATTTCAAAGATGGAATTCAATAAGGAAAGTACAACCAAACGTTGCCTTTCCGCTCATTTCGTGCATTATGGACGACACGCTCGTTCATGACACTTGCCGTGTCGGGATTATCCCTCCAAATGAGGGTGTGAAGGATTTCTCATCCGAAAAAAAATCACACGGACTTCCGGCCATTACTCATCCATTGTGGCAAAAGATTTGATAAATAACGGGTGCGTAAACACAAGCAGGAAATCACAATGGTGGTAGGACCGTGTGTAAAATAAAGGGGAATGTCGCAGGGCTTTTAAAAAGCACTGTGGAAATATTAATAGCTAGGGATATTCTCATTGTTTTGGAGGTAGTGTGCCGTTATCTCCGCGTCCGCATGTGCTTTTTCATCTCTCCGAGTTCACACATCCGTCCCGCATGTGCTTTCCTGGGAGACAAAGTACCGAGAGACACGGTGAGACAAGGAGAGAGAGAAAACAGAAACCAGCGGGACTGGGAGTGCAAGAGAAAAAAGAGAGAATGAGAAAAGGGGAAAAGAGAGAAGGTGTAAGAGATTAGTACGAGAAAGTGAGAGATTGAGAGACAGAGAGTGAAAAGGAGAATGAGAGAGAAACAGAGAATGAGAGACCAAGAGCGACAGAGAGAAAGAGAAAGAAAGAGACAGAGAGTGAAAAAGAGGAAAAGATAGACAGAGAAAGAAGGAGAGCTAGAGAGAGAAAAAGAGAGATAAAGGGAGCTGAGGAAGAAAGGCTATGGGACACCAGAGTAATTGAATACGTGCAGATCACAGAGGCACGCACGCCCCTATACCATCCCCATACATCCCTATTTCATTGAGCTGTACAAGGCTCCGTATGTGTTCAAAGAGGACAACATACGTACATGATTGCATTTAACGTCGAAAATATGAGGGGGGTGACTGTTAGTGAACACACGAAATAAAGGCGGGAAAAAATACGAGATATATTTAGAGAGACAGACGGAGAAAGAGAAAGAGCCCGCTACAGAATTGGTGGGGATTGGCATGAACGGTGAAAGACAGGAAGAGAGAAGAGGGAGAGAGCGAGGGAAAATGGGAAGAATGAGACATGAGTATAGTACAAATATGAAAGTATGAATAAAAATATAAACAGTTATAAATAAAGATAAGAGAGTTGACACAGCCATATAGAGGCAGTGCGTATCCCCCCGTCTCCAACCGTGGTTTGCCCCTTCTGTCCGCCCGAATAGATGGAGTGAATGAAAAATTTGACAATAAATTTCCTCTTCTCCAGGTATATATACATATGTGTGTGCATACGTGTTCGTACATACATCCGTATATGGGGTAAAGCTGGGCATAGAAAGGATGGGAGGAAGGAGATGGAGAAAGTCGCCCAGAGGAACAGGGAGGTTTTGAGAGAGAAGGGAGAGCGAGAAAGGGAGGGAATGAGGAAGACAAAGAGCGAGAGACAGAGAAAGAGAAAGTTGAGAGAGAAAGACAAGGGAAGAGAAAGTTGAGAGACAAAGACAGAGAAAGAGAACGAAAGAGAAGGTAGAGAGAAAGAGAGGGGAAAAGAGAAAGTCGACAGACGAGAGAGAATAGGGAAAACATGAGAGAGGAAGTGAGAGAGAAAGTGAGAGAAAGGGGCCATAGTCATACATGGGGACATGTACATGTAATAAATAAAACGGTAGGCGGTTTTAGTCCAGCGATTTCATTTACCTTTTCTCTCCCTTCCATATACAAGCAGTCTTTTTTTCCCTTTTGCCTCCTCCTCCTTTCTCCTCCATGCACCGACACACATAAGGAGTTATGGAGAGGAAGGCTGCCCTGTCGTATATCTGCCATCATATGCATGTTCCCTACGTGTTTGGGGAGGTAGGCATAGTTTATTTGTATTGGGGTAGTGCAGATAAGCCATGAACGTATGGATGTGTGAGGACTGAAAGAGTCATCATAGGAACTATTAGACTTGTTTCAAAATCTGGATTGCTCCAACAATTTCACTTTTTTTCCCTCCGCCCGTCAACCTCCTTTCTCCCTGGTTTTATACTTTTCTACTTCTCCTTTCTATCCCAATCATACCCCGTTTTTTAGGGGGATTTCTCCCTTTCACATCCTCATTCTATCTTGTTACCTCTTGACATTCCCATTTATTAATTCCATTTCTTTTTTTCTTTTTTTCAACCCTTTTACACGTTTTTCTTTACGGACATCCTCATTGCTTTCTCCTTTAAAAATCTGGTGGATTTATTTTTTTACGTATTTTACCTTTCCAATGGTTTCTGTCCATACTTGTTTTGCGGCCGTTTAGTTATTCTCTTTCATCTTCTTTTCTGCTATTTCGTTCCATTTTCGACCGATATTCGTTATGACGGAGGTTGTATTTATGGGTATATCTAGGATTTCTTGGCCATTTCAAACATTTTCTCAGGTGTGGTGCTTTATCTCCATTTTTCGTAGGCTTTTCAACCAAAATAGGAAAATAATACGGGAAAAGGATTTTCCATATTTTTGGAAGGATTTTCCTTTTGATTGACTTGGTTTCTAATATATTCTCTCTTATTTTTCATTTCCCGTCTATTGTGTTTTTTTTTGTATGAACAGTTTTTATTTATTTATTTTATCATTGAAAACATGTTTGCTAAAATGTCTCTGTAATTCCGTTGGTTTTCTTCCACAATTTTACGCAGGCTACGCTTAATATTAATGCGTGCTCTTTCCACTTATTTTTCCAGGCCTATTTAATTGTAGTTAAGAAGTTATTTTTATTTTTACTCCTTATTTTCTCGGGCATCCTCTATCCCCATCTTACCCGTCACTTTGCCTTAGACCACTCCTTTTCTTAGAATCCCTTTTGGCCTTCCTCCGGCCTCCCTATATATTTACGTCAACATGGACAGCAATGGAGAGGAATTCTAATTTTCACTCGCCATAATACAAAAAAATGGGGAAAGGCCGTTATAAGTTATACAAACTGGAGTTTATGGGCATACGAGCCCAAGCATGCATACCAAATTCAGGGTTCTCTCCAAGCCCTGTGCTATATAGGGCTCACTAGTAGGGATGGATTGCTATAAGGGTGGATATGAGAATTGTATAAGAACTTATTTCAATTCAAACTCACAATGTCTAACAGATTGCTCTGACCCAATCTCTTCCTTTCACTCCTTTCCTCTTTTCCTTTCCTCCGTTACTTTCTCCTTCCTTTTTTTTGCATTTTCTCCTTGACTCCCAAGTCTATATACACTTGAATGAGCTTCTCACGTACAATCATCCAACCACGACCACACAATCACATTCGCATTCACCAATCAAGCGGAAGTGAAATTCAACACTTTTGACTTTCCCCTCTTTTCCACTCTCTTTGACCGCTTTTGATTTTTTGGCCATTTCCCCTTAAGATCCAATATCTTTTTTCCAACATTTTCTCCTACATCTATGTTTCTCCGGAATTTACTTTCTCCTTTAGATCTGACTTTCTCCAAATTTTACTTTGTCCTTTATATCTTACCTTCGCCAAATTTGACTTTCCCCCTCAGATCTTCCTATACCGAAGATCTCCCTTTATTCAAGATCCTACTTTCTCCTGCATCTCCCTTTCTACAAGATCTCACATTCTCCCACAGTTTACTTTTTCATCCACAGATTTTCCCCAAGGCTGGTCAAGACACTGGAAAATTGAGAAACTTTGCCCCGGATCAAATCCTTCGCATGGACAATTTTTCTACGCAATGAATAATATTAGCAATAGATCTATTCGTTTCCTAAACATGATTTGAAGGATATTGCTCTGATACTATAAAGATTTCTGGAAACAAGGAAAGATTGTTAGGAAATTATTCCTTTTATTTTCAAGGAGAGAAAAAAAATGTTCAAAGGGATTGTTTTTAGAATGAAACCCTTTAGCTACAAAAGGACACATCAAGAACAGTTATTGCTCCTCCTCCGCCCCCCAAAAAACTCTGTCACCATGATTCTTACTCCTGTCCCACCACAATGGGTTGGGATTGTTTGCCAAAATAGGAGGAGTGTACATAATGGGAGAAAAAACTGAAGCACAGAGAGAGAGAGAGAGAGAGAGAGAGAGAAAGTGAAAGCGGAAAAAATGTAGAAATCTGACAAGCCCTAATGTGAACGTGTGTCTCCTAATTGATTTATTTGAGAAAACAAGAGAGAGGAGAGAGAGAGAGAGAGAGAGAGAGAGAGAAAAGGCAAAAGGTTGACTAATGGCTGGGAAGAGTTATAGTCTTTTCACATCCTGGCTTTTCTGCATCCAGGCCCCATGGATATATAGCGGACTTGAAGCGCATCTATTTTCATCGTACGTATCTGTAGGCCCACCTAAAGGCCTTGGGAAGGTACATACTATAAGGAGAGAATTGCAGTCGATTTGTCACTCGCCATGTCACGGTCATTTGACTATTTCCCAACAAAATAATTCCTTTCTCTTTCTCTCTCCCCCTCCCTCTTATAGGCAAAAATGGTGTCGAATGTCTTCCCCTGTGTACGACCTTTTCTTTCACTTACACCCTTAGTCCTATTACATTTCATTCTCCTGCAGAAATGAATGACTTTCTTTTTTTTTCAGGCTGGAGGGAAACGATTCATACGGGTTTGGGAGGACTACTTCAAAACTTTTGTCTTCCCTAATCCTCTCTAAGCTCATTTGGATGGAACTAAAGGAGAATTATTTTATCACCAAATTATGAGAGGATTTTAATCCTTTTATCAGATTCCCTCTCAACCTACCTTTTTTGCCTTGGGGTGAGAGGTTCTTTCTTTTCCCCATTCCTATACTACCCACACGTTTGCTTTGTGTTGAAAAGGTTGTAGGAGCATTCTAGACATTTTATTTTATTGAAGTATATTTAATCTTGTCAATTTTTAACGCTTTCTCCAAGTCGATTTTTTTCTCTGTCGTTTCCCATTTAATATTTTCATTCATTTAAGTGATGAATTATGTATTCATTTTTTAATATAATTATAGTACACTATTTTATTGTATGATTTAATCTACTTTATTATGGATTACTAGAATTAATAAGGATATCTTCAATTAAGTTACATATGTATGCTTAAAGATCATATTTAAAAATATAAATATATATACAGACGTTTGGTTTCACGTTTTGCAATATTATTATCAGTAAAATTCAGTAATTTTGTTTTCTCTTTAATTTTGTAACGTTTCTATAGGCAAACGTTTAAAACTGTTTCTTTTTTTTCAATTTTCAATGGATTTTCTTAAT
>JAQGBT010005023.1:0-15179 GCA_034698585.1 Disparrhopalites patrizii
AGAATGTGGGTAAGAGCATCAAGACTAAATGTATAGGGAAATTGGGGAAGCGTAAAAACAGGAAGGAAACCTTGAAAGGTTTGTGTTTCTAATCCCGAAGGATTTAGCCTAGATTTTGGCTTGAAGTGGGAAAAGAAACGGTAAAAGAGAAGAAAATCCTGGTCGTAATTTCACAGGGGAACTAAACAAACATGACTTTTCTGTGCAATGAATTTCTCCCTAAAGGATTCTACTTGTGGCTTTCTATCGTAAAATTTTGTATTCACAAAAAAATAATAATGGTTTGCTTGGGAGTTCATGTTTATCACTCTTTCGTACTAAAGGAAATGCCTGTTGTAAGAGAAAAAAAGGTAAACAAATGCCACGGTTTCTCTATTCTACAAGCTATATAGGTTTACACAAGGACGAGCATTGCCCCCAAAAGTCCACGCGTAGGTATAAGTATGTGTGTTTTAAAAAATAATGATCCAGATCTGGCCTTTGTTGTGCATCCGCATGACTTCCGAAAGGTAATTTTGTGTCAACTCAACACATGTGAATTATATTTGGATTTTTTTTTTCGTAGCAAAGTTCATCCAGTTAGGTGTAGTATAGATTTTCATAAACATAACTGTTTATGGGCACTTTTGCCTTTTTTGAGCAGGGATTAGAAGGGGTATGTAACACAACGTTCATACTAAATTTCAATCTAATAATATCTTTCTGCTTACATGCCGAGTTTATTCACCTCCGAAACTGGACGGTTGTTAGAAGGCATTTTTTTTTCATTCATCCTCTAAGGCTTCCTCCACACTGAATGTAGCTATGTATTGATTCTTGTACATCAATGGTTCCATGTCTTCATTGATTAGCGTACGTTGAGGTCGAAGGCTTCTGTACGGATTTTTCCGGAATTTCTCATGTACTTTCAGACCTTCAGAAAACATTACAGCATTCCAGACAATTAATATGGCACTTGCAGCTTTTTGTTAAATTAGGTTGTAGTCATTTCTTATTTTATCTTATTGTATTTTGTTAAATTAATTATCTTGTAGCTTAATTTTATTCTATTTCTTTAATTTTATTGTATTTTAAAAATTTTACCATCCCTTTTGGTTAAATATTTCTTGCCTCACAATCGCATCCTTTGTCCTCGACATACCTTTGATACATATTGCACCAACAAAAAAACGTATTCACTATTTACTCAACCCTGTGTTGATGTCTGTAATGAAAACATCCTGCACGATTTTGTTACTTACTCAAAATTTATGTATAGATTGAAGAATTCACATGGTATACAAACATCCATGCACAAGTACAACAGATACGTTTCAATTTGAACGACCTCATACTTAAAGGACGGAACCCAGATCAGTGAAATGAGCTCTCCTACTACGTCGAAGATGACACACAGGTATCTACATACGGAAAAAATGTTTGTGCACGTGGTGTGCCGTATAAAATCATGCACATTTGTTTTATTACCGCACGGAGTAAATCTTCAATTTACTTTTTCACATGTGTAAATAATTTACTGCTGTCCCTTTCCTTCAAAACAAATGCTCATATACCAACAACTGAATCTGCATTAGAGGCAGCTGGTAATAAATAAAAATAAAACTGGATTCACAAACTTGTCCAAACAAGACAGGAACCTACCCCAACTTCAACCATTTGTCATAACTCATAAGTATGTGAGTACATAAAATCTTCTAATGATGTGTGCATGATATATCCTTCTTACTAATCACGCAGATTGAATGTGCAAAGGTAATGCAGTAATGTTTCTTTGCAGTTTTTTGTATAGGCTGTTGACAACCTACGTTGAGATTATTGCTGACTTTTAGTAGATTGGAGTATTATGAATACCGTAAGTACACAATCAGGAGGTCTAGGTTATTTTAAGACGCAACTGAACTGCAAAATATCTTGGTTATTAGATTTTTTTACTTGCAGAAAAGAACTTATTTTCATTTTTTTTTTTTTTTTTTGAAAAATCTCTTCAAAAACGTGGTAAGTAACATCATTGAAATCTCACTGCCTTTGAACCCGTAACAAAATTTGGCTGTTTATGAATTTGCTTATTGCTAGATATATGTGTATACATAATATACATATAGTTGAATCAAATATTCCCTTCATTGTCATCTTTGGTCTTCTGAGCCCGACTTTTAACTTTGTCCAATAATGCTACATGATCCGCACGTTTACAAATGTATTTTCATTAATTGTATATTGATGATGCCGTTTGTTCATTTATTTTAAACTTTTTTTTCTATTTTTAAATTAAAAGCAGTGCAATGTTAATACATTTGTTTTTGAAAAGATTTCTGACGAAGAAGATATAGGTTTAAGTGGTGTTAAAAACCCATGCTGGCTAACCCTACGTATCCGCCACCTGCCAGTGCACACTGAAAAACAAGCGATAACGGTGAAAACGTTTGAAGTTTCTTACCGTACTTCCGCTTTTCCTTACAAAAATCACGATTGAAATCAATATTTTGTTGATTTACGTTCAGCTTCTCTTGTAACGTACAGGGAAATGTTTTTAGGGGTGAAAAATATCTTTTATTCAAGATTTAATCTTACTCCTGTTTCACAAATGCTGCCAGCTAACACTAATGCATAATGCATGCCTTTCCCACATCTTACCTCATTCCCCCCCCCTCACAATCCCTGAATTTTCTCCACATACAAATCACCCGTCACATATTGTATGGAATATGTTATTGACTTTAAATTTGTCAAACTGTAACAGCTGGGACAAATTTTTCGGGAACTTTAGACGTGCAATACGTTTCCTAATATCCTCATTAGAAACCAGATCCAAGCTATTGTCTTGTCAGTTTTGAGCTTATGCCTATGATGGAAAAAAAAAATCTTCGGAGCAAAACGGAATTTTTACTCTACCTGAGCATTCGTTGAGAAGACGCTGGGTATCTTGCACAACTTCCGTCTCCGTGTACGCGGTCGTTATCAGTAAATCCGTGTAGCCTTTGTGATACAAAAAAAAAAGAAGATTAGAATGCTTACATCTTGCAACACAGTTTCCTTCAAAATAGTAGCTCTTTTTTTTTCATTTCAATACATGATTTCTGATTTGAGAAGCGATAATTGGAAGGGTTTAAAAGGAAACACTGGAGCAATGGAATACCTGAGGGAAATCGACAATTTATATAAGGGATATAATTTGAATAACTCGGTCAATTAGCAATTCTATCCTCTACATATGTATATGAGAAAAGACTTGCTCAAAATTTTTCGTAGATTTATATCAAAGAAGTGCACCAAAGAACATGTGTCACCATTACGTTTTGCTGGAAAAACAAGTTTTTTATATAATAAATTAATATGCCACGTGACATATTAAATCATACCGAGCAATGGAATCGTTGGAGCCCAAGTGTCTTCGCCATTAAAACCCGTTTTACGGTACAAGCCACAATTAAAAGCACAGATGATATTGGGTTTCGAGAATCCTTTTTCTTCTCTGTACTCATGATATAATATTCCCGACTCACAGATAACTTTCACGTGCCGGCCCTGTAACCAATTAATGATTGTGAACATTCAATAGAGCTACAATTATTTCCTTTTATTACTGTACTCCCGACTGATGAATGAAATACAAATTACATGCCATCCATTATAATTGGTGATATTAAATAAGTGCCCTCACGTTCTTTCTTTGTACTCTCCATACTCCTTACATATGCCTGTACATATCCCCAATACATGTATGAGGGAATACAGAGTGACATAAACAACAAAAATGGAAATTCTTACTGCTTAAGACTATTCCCCTGTACGCATAATACAAACAAAAAAAAACAGTCATCGGGGAAACCCAAGAATGGCATTATCCTGGAATTACTTCAAATGACTTGAGGCTATATACATACAAATATAAATATACATATTATTATCGTGATTCACCCAATGCATGGTACATGCAACTCTTCCACTATCAAGGCATTAATGTATATACATATATGTATTCCCTCGATTCCCACCTTAAAGCATAGGTAAAATCTAAAGTTTGGGAGAGAAATATGGGCAAATAGTAATAAAAAAACTCCCAGCCGTCACTCATATCTCTCGTCCTCAACAACTCTGTATGGAGTTCATCATCACGAATCTTGCACAAAAAAATCATGGCAGACTTGGAGCACAATGTCCAGCAAGGAATGACCGCTAAATAATACTGGTGTGTCTAATAATAACAGATAAGGATCATTCAACCCGGACTGGAAAGGCGTACATGTGTACGTCTACCGTGAACTTAATAAAAAATATAAGAGGCATTTCTAGTAAATCTATCCTTGTGTTATGTATCTTGTGGGAGAAATGGACATAATGTAAAAAAAACCTCATGTTTCTCACTCAATGATGCAATCGTAATGAATCTCTATAAAATGCGTATATTCTTTCCCACGAATTATAGAAGTTTATACAACCGAGATCTATGGATACATTCGTACAGTTTTACCCACAAAGCATTCAATTTCTCCCTAAATCACATGTACTACAAACGCCCATGTACGTTTACCCATTCTATCGTAAGTGGCGGGGGATGAAACGTCATAATATTCCATTCTCGACATATTGCATTTCTTGTGATGATTGACTGCAAGGTATATCCATCGTTGTCATTTATCTTTGTCTATATAATACACGGATTACTTCCCAATGTCTATTCATTCTTCACATACATTGGGAAAGGGAGTGTGAGACAGAGGGCAACCAACGGATAAAAAGACTGGAATATAATCTCTGAATCTCTGAATCTATACAATATTTACATCATGGGCGTACAAGACACTTCAAGATGAATCAGGCAATATCAAAAGCCCGTTTTGTAGACAAAAAAGCCAATCCCCCCACGCCACACATATGTACATAGGTATGTAGCTTTAAATGAACATTTTCTCGGAGGTCGGAGTGTATTGAAAAATACCTGGATCTATACAAACTCAGGTAAAATTTATGCATACATCTGTACAGTAAAGGGAGTTCACATTAAACTGTTTACCATTCTTCTGTTCGAATCATCTACTGGTAAGGAGATACCAGTGATAATTTTTTTGCAGTCGAAATTGTTTTTGTTTTTACTCTGAATGATTTCGTAAGGGTTACTTATAATCAGTGTGCGTGCAATTTTCCAGGGGAAAAAATTGCTATAATGTGTAGAATACCATAAGATAAACTACAAGGATTTAAAGAAACGTGTGGAGGCAACGTACCTGCTCACGACAATGTTGGCACAATAAAGGTTTACTTGAGCCTGGAAGGAGTTCAGGACCAATTAGAACCAGGTGCAAAGTCCGAAGGCTCTTGAGATGGTGCATGAAACATGTTTCCCACTTGCTCGGGACATTCCCTTCAAATTCCATTTCAGCTCCTATTAAATGTATTGTTAATCTGAAAAGAACGTACGGAGTCACTGAATACGAAAGATAATCTCGTGACTCGAGTATACAACAAAATATACAAATGTTTTTTTTTTCGTATCATCCATTCGCTTCTTCTTTATATGGGATGGATTCCATGCACTACAAGTACGTTTATTTACACATACGTATATAGGTAATATATGGATATAATATACGTGTTTTGATCTACAATACAACGCGTAAATGTACACATACGCAATAATTAATGCTGTTGTTCATGTTGGAAACATCTTCTAAAATTAGACGCCAGCACTTTCATCGGCGCTCCTTTAGAATGGATTCCCAGTGCTTGTGTAATACACTGTTAATGAATTAATAATTTCAATGAACTCTGAGGGGGGAAAGGTGAATGAATGGGAGCTTGTGTCATTAATTATTACAGTGTAAAGGTGTCAGGTTGTGATCACGTGGAGGAAAGGACAGTACCAATTACGTCAAGTTTTTAACAAGGTGAACACGGAATATCAATAAGGAAGTTTTTTTGTTTTTTTTTACAAGGTAGGGGGTCACTCTGTACACTCATAAGCGTAATATGATTGCACCAACGTTTCTTTCTGGGTCAATGATGGAGCACTTCGTAAAATGGTCCAAAGAATCGACAAAGGAACGGTGGCAATCTCCGAAATTACAGTTGTCCATAAATCCTGCGTAAATGTACTTGCAATTAGATTATCAATAGTCTTACGTCATATGCGTTATATGATTAGCGTAATTTTTCACATTTCACACTTTCACACCGCCTGTTATTTGAGAGACCCAGACATATATTTAGCGTAAATAAACCCATGGATTTCCCCTTCATCTCCGGTACATTTTCAATCAATAACATGTAAAAAGAATAGTAGGGGATGCCCCACAAAAAAAAGTTGAATTTGTGATAAGCAACTTTTATCTTGTGTATTTTGCTCCAGACCCAAAATAAACATCAGTGAAAGGCCTCTCTATATACCCAGTTTCCCTGTATGTATGTATTATGTATACACACATACATATACATATTATATATATATGTACAAGGTTATTCAGAGCATGCACTTACTCGTGGAATATCACCAGGAACCCGCTGTTCCTTCAGGTATCTACGGATATCGGGGGAAAATTCATTTTCTCCACCTTCCGACACGTATTCATCAAAGCCAGATGGTTTAATCAAGCCATGATTACATTCCCAGCGTACGAGATCAAGCCAAAGCCGGAACTCCCGACACCAGTCAATTCCATCCTACACACAAAAAAGGTGAACAAACAGTGAATGATTTTTTTTTTACACTCTTTGCTTCCTCCTTGTGGTCATTGATTTTTCCCTCACACCTCATTGATCACGTAGAAATACCGGGAAAACTAATTCATGTAATTATTGACAAGCACCTAAACCTAAATAAATTTATGCACCATTATTACACGTAGTATGTAATAGACATTTTTCTTTAAATAACGTGCGAATTTGAGAGGAGGTTAAAAGAACAGATTAGATGTACAAAGTATTTTCAAACTAGCCAAAAAATCATGTTTCAAATATGTGTAGGAAAAAACGGGAATTCCAGAGCTTTTCCAGGTTTCTCAAGAATTCTCCGACTCCATGCACATCTTTACCTACAGTAATTGGATTATTGGGCCTTGGGATACAATTTTAACGGAACAAAATGACGTGTGCGTCAATAAATTGAAGGATCCCTTTTTGTAGGGAATCCCAATTGTTTTTAATGACTGGAGCTTTGGACATGCATCAAATCCAGTATAGATGACAGCTGCTGGGCAGGAAAGGATAACAAGGTGTAATTGTAGACTGAAGCATGTAAAATGAAATTAGGTGTGCATTACAAGTGGGCTGGAATTTATGGAAAGTAAAAATAAATTAAACACCCCTTGAACTACTTGCCTCCTGGAAATGTCGCTATTTTTTCCATACTGTCATATATGCTGGCACACGAATGAACTTGCACTACTACTACCGGAAATTCTTCTCTGCTACGCTGGGAACGGTTTAAGAAAATAATTACGTTTTGGCAAGTAGCATACTGTGACTTACATCTACCAAAAAAAAATTATGCTTATGAGTTTGGCACTTTAGTTCGGGACGACAAAATAAACTACACATAAAAAAAAAAGAATATTAAACAAAAAAAATCACAATTAGCTATAAATGTTTTACGCTGCTCCGTGTAAAAGACATCAAATAAAGGTTAAGTTTCTGTATGAATGGGAATGTAGCACAGCTTTTGGTTTGACAATGAAACATGTACACATTTTCTTGTTCTTATATTATGTACTATATGAGACTTACAAATACTTAATGGGGATTATTACTATTCGAGTGTATGCAAGTGACAAGAGTATTTTCTTTGTACTAATGACGGCGGGATAAAGTTACTAGCAATTGCTGAGTTGTCGTCGTCGTCCTAGTCGAATGCGTGACAAGAGCTCAAAGCACCAAAAAGATTAGATTAATCGCACGCAGAAAGACGATGATAACCTTACGGAGAGATCAGACTGTGGTTGCTGCTCTGGATGATGATGATGATGGTGGTGGTGGCAGAAATTGCATGGCACCAATTTCGCCTGAGAACAAGTTACACAAATGTAGAGGGGGAATAGAAGCATTTCCTTCTCGTAAGCATAAAGGTCCCGACCAAGCTGATCACGAAGTAGTTGCATGGAGTGGAAGCGAATCTGCGTAAATATAACATACACATCATTCGTATAGTGTATCGTAAACATATAGTGTGTACCTTGTAATAAACGGAGCTTATTAAAAAAGAAAAATCTTAAAATTTAGCATCCATATACATATAGACCTCCGAATATAACTTTTAGAGTTTAGGTAAGTACGGTGAAATTTCATATACAAATATGTATGCACGTGGAAGTAAAAAAAATTGGATGTAAATACATGCCACACACATGGCGAAGAATAGAAGGCCTGTAAGTTCTCCTCTTTAACCGCTCAATTTATGTCTTTCACTCCAAAAAAAAAAAGGTTCGCCAAAGGTAAATAATAATACTCACTGAGAGCACTCAGGAAAAAGCTGATTGGGACCTCACTCCAGCTCTCAAATCTCAAAGGCTTTCATGTGTAAAACTTCATACGGAACGGACAGAGACAGATGAAAAACAAATGCCACCTACACATTGTGAGAGGCTCAATAATTATTTCTCACGGGTAATTGCGTCTGCATGATGGTGCAAAAATGATTTCTATCCTCAACGTACAGAAATTAGCATAAATACATGTGTACTACAAATATCTCGTCTCTATTTCATTCCTTTCCAACAGAAAGCCACCCAAGGAAAAGGGCACGTGTGTGCACAGCCTCTGTCAAAAATTAATTATTTCCTCCTCAAAGCATGATGCATGGGAAGCCAAAAGCTTCCAGTAATCGAAACAAGTTTGTAAAAAGAAAAACTAGAGAGAAAAAACCGTCTGGCAGTAACAGCCCCGCCACCAAGACCAATGTAGAAACGGAAATTATGGCAAAAGCGCGGAAAACAGGGTATTCGTACTCTTTATATGTTTTTCCTCGTCTTTCCCTTCATTTATATACATATGTATTTACAGAACGGTTGAAAAACTTTTCAGCCTGACCGCAGTAACCAAAACATATCAAATAAATTCCACGCTCCCGGTTCCAGTGCAGCTTTGAAATGATGTTTTGTATAGGTATACATGGACCGACAAAAAAGTTTACTGGAGGCTCTCTTCTTGTACAAACAATCTCCACAATTCCATTCTGGCTTTCCATGTTTTTTTTTTTGGCACATAGAAAGAGCGAGTGAGAATGAGTGTCAGTGACTGGTATGGCTCTGCATATATTTCTAGTTAGGAACTGCACACAATCAAACAAATTGCCACTTGAACTATACTAATAAATTCATATCAAGTGAGTTAGAAAAAAAATCAATTCCTTCCGCTTGCCAACCGCGAAAACCACAGAAAAACAATGTGTTTTATACTCGAGATTTATACGCTGAAAAATTACATGCTGTTTCACAGGCTGCACCATTTCTATTCATTCATTCAAATCCTAATAATATTATTTATACGTTATACGTATATATGCATATATACATATGTTCTTTACACCAGCTTTATGTTATGAATGTGACTGGAAAAATGACGAATTGGATGAACTTCGTCATATAATATTCCATTACAAAACTAAAGGCCCAGAATACCGTCAGTATACATTAGCGGATTCATTTCTTCTTAATTTCAGTTTTTTTATAAGGCTCCAGATAGTTCCCAAAATTTCTAGGAAACACATTGAGAATAACGGTGGCTCGACTCGTATGTATAACTTGACATTTCCTGGTTAACATTTATGGCGGCAAAATACTATTCTAGGAGCCTTGGCTTCGACATAAATATTGATTTTGTACACTTGAGAAATAAATAACTGCATATACTAATACATACATATGTAAGCGTAAACTGTGTAAATAAATAAAACTACCATCAATGAGACCGCACATAGTGCAAGTATCCACGTGAATTAAACTCATTTATTCAAGCCTTTTTAAACTCCTTGTCGTCCAGAGTTACAGTCTTTTACACGTTTTAATTACTTTCTCATTTTAATGAGTATAACTATATAGTGGATGCGTGTACACGTGTGTTCTAATAAAGTTCTATCCAAAAGAAAGCACATGTGGTACAATTATCCTTTCTCGGAATCTTTCCCTGCTCCCGATTCTCGTGTATGAAGCAATTAGTATATATTTGGCCTATACTTGTACATTAGGAAAAGATCCCGTTTACTAATGTATTTAATTAGCATATTAATTTAATTGGGAAACTGCTATTTTTAGTGTAGGAATAATTTATAACTTTGATGCTTACCCCTCATTTACAGTTGTTTTTAACTTACCTAGTCACAGCTTACACTTTCAGATCAACGAATCCTAATTAGGAGGGTAGGTATAAGTCTAGTAATTAATGAGAGAGTACATCGATATGCTCCCTATAAATAATATATGTAGGCTTAAATCGATTTTTCGTATATACATACCACCATGCATATTATACACAAAGTCAAAAAACATTTCCCGGGATTTCCCTCACCTGAAGCCATTGTGCTTGATTGTCCATGTGTTGGAGGCATCCCTCGTACAAATGAGTTCGATTTTCTGCCTTCAAAATCCTTTGAATGGCCACACAAAATTGTTTGTGATTTTTCCAATCCTCTAATTGATGGTCCCTCCCACAGTACTTGAGCATCCGACATCCTGCGCAACTGCTTAATTTAAGGCCTGTGTAATTAATTTGATTCTTTCGATCAATTTTTGTCTCCTTTTGATTTTTTTGATCCGGACAAATTAAAAAACAGATTTTGTACAGAGAATATTTGTACATAAGGGACTATGGTAGTACATAGCATGCATACATACATTTGTGGTGGATAATCATTTGGAATATTAATTTTGATATAAGCAATAACAGTAAAATTTGGTGATTATATTTTCCCTAAATAAAAAAAAAAGTAGTAGTCACCTGAATTTGGCTCCTCTACCGCCTTACAAACGTTACAAGCCGAAGCTACATAAATCACCCGTGCTTTCTCTGGCTCACCAAGTGAAGGGAAATTATCACTAGAGCTTTCCTCTTCTTCCTTCCAATTTATTGGGGAATTATCGTTTTGTGTGGGTGAAATACACAAATTGGTTGGGATGAATCCCCTACCTTCACCGGATGTATCAACCCGTGTCGTCTTCCCATCTTTATTGTTTTGTTTTCGTTTCCTAGGCATGACGACCCAAGCTCAGGCACAGTCTTTACGTGAATGAATGAAGAAGATGTCTTGTGAAAAAGAGATGATCTCGTCCTCTCTTTTGAGACGCCGGCCGGGATCTCGGATGCGTCTGTGTGTCTGCTTTGGAGGAAGCGAACAAAGCAAAATTGTGAGGGAAGCTGAATAAATCTAAAATAAACTGAATGCAAAAGAGAAAAGAAGGTCGGGCGGGGAATGAAGCTGGAGCTCCTCGGCTCTTAATAGATGTATACCTTCGTTATACATTTATATATACATATATGTTGGAACTCCATTTGTTTATTTTCTTTCCACGTCTTGACAGATAAGGAAGAAGGACGGGTTCCTTTTTTGAACATTGTTGCACAACATACTCATTTGTTTTCTTGTACAAAAAACAATTCATAACAACCATGATCGTGGAGTATTTTTTTGGACCTCGTACTTTGTGAACATGGTAAATGTCTAGCTAATTTTGTGACTCCTTCCTGACGTCTATCCATCACTTTCTCCTCACTTGATGACATCATCCAGTTTTCACCACCTTTTTCTGAGGTGTCCTCATTCTTCAGGCAATTTGTATTACTCGAGAGTCAATGTGACTGCCACTTCCTCCTGGAACTTTACATGTATAAATGTACTATACATAATATATACATACATACCTATATGTATATCCACATGTATTCCAATCCGACCTCGTCGGTCTTAAATCACTATCACTGTTCGTCAATCGTCAAAGTATTGCTTGATTATTCATAATGTAAATAAATAGTTTATTTTTTTTAATAAATAAATTATAAATTTTAAAATTAATACCAATAGGTTTTTTAGGATTAAGTTCATTGCCGTTCGGTATGGATATTTAAACATATGTATATACACATATAGATATGATGTGGGGTGGGGGTGATGAGAGAATTTACCGGAGAGAATCATTGATCATTATGGAAGAGAACATTCCAACAATTTATGTATATGACAATATTACATAGCCAAATATAAATGTGCCATACATTGAATGGAAAGGCGTGACTAGTACAATTGGAAAATACTATTACGGGGAAAGTATATCAAAGGGAACCATGAGACTTGGACCGTGTCCCAACCTGAGCATTCGGATTATTGGACGACACTATTATGATTCTGCATACAATATGCGATATACTCTCTACATAAAGCTTTGTTTTGCTTCCTTGAAATTTACTATAATTATATGGTACTGACTCGAAAAAAAAACAAAACAAAGACCAATGGCACGCGAACTACACGCTTTTTTTTTGGCTTCACAAAAAGGACGCTGCCGCAGATGCCTGAACAGCCCGTTGAATTAGTGTAAAAGAAAAGTAAATGAAGGTTTTTGTCGTAAAAATGTGACAAGACGAAAATAGAATTTTGCATCTAGGGTTCCATGTTTCTAAAAGCATTTTAATTTTAAACATATGTCAAATGTTAACAACCAAACCATTAGCCTCTTCTTCTTAGGTTTCTGTTCCCTATATATATACGAGTATTGCAATGGTGTTTGGTGTCCTTTTCTTAATGTGCATGCACATATTGAATACTACGGACGATGAAAACACCAGGCATTTATAGTTTTTCTTCCGACCTGAAGGACAAGAGACAAGGAAGGATGTTTCATCATGTGATTTTTTCTCTAAAATAGTTTTTTTTTTGCCGCTTTCTTCTGTTTACATTTGTCGTTCATTTCTCGGGAAGACAATTCGTAAAGGGCGTCAACAGCTACAGACATCACTGAGAACAAGTGCTTGGGGGTTAGTGAATAAAAAAATATAAGGTTCAAAATTAGTATTTTTTCAATGTATGTTTGCCCAAGCAAAAAAAAAAATAAGTGGAGAGAAAATTCCTGATTCAAATCCCCTAAAAACACTTTTTTAAAATATTTAAACGAAGTAGTATGTATGTACTTAGTCCTTTCCACTTCAACGTAAATGTCACACTTGATGGTGATAGCATAATGGGAGTCAGGTTCCTTAAGTGAATCCATCAGTGTATTCACGGTTTACAAAGAGCTTGGATTATCGTATGTGTGGCACTATCAAGTAAAGTAAATACTTTTTGGTATAATAAATTAATGCAGCTGCCATTTTCATTTTTCGGTTTCTGCATTATGTACAATTTTCTTTATTGCAACCAATCAACGTAATGGTTAAGATTTATGGAAATCACCCGCCAGACAACTTTCCTTCCACTTTGGAAATAAATCTTTTGAGCTTCATTAACCACGGCAGCAGATGCTTTTTCCAATTACTTTTTTTTCAACAGTTCCCCTCGTACAATGTTCTTCCCTCCCACAATCTTGTACAAAGACTACCGTGATGAAATATACACATACATAAGAAGGAATTTTGATACGAGTATTTTCATTTCACCCGACCGATCTAGAATGACAGAAGTCAAACCAGGATGAGACCTCGTTTCACCTGCGATAAAACGAACCAGGGAGCTGAATGGCGCTTAAAAAGAACAGACTTAAATAGTGGGTAGTAACATAAAATCGCAAATTGTAAAAGAAACATTTTATAAAAAATAACGTGCACATATGTATTACACTGTCGGTCTATGGGTATACAGTGTTGGAAAACTCCTTTGTTTTTTCCCTTCTCTCAGTAGTACAGAAAGATATATAGTACCGTTAAAGATACACTGATTGCTCAAATTGATAATTGCAATAGTTGGAATTCTTATGTGGCTAAAGTTACATTTGATATTAATACTTGTAATGAATCTACGGGTTATTCTCCAACATATTTGCATTTTGGTCGTGAGTTACGTACTCCGTTAGATAACAAATTGGATATTACTATATCAGAAAATACTGATTTTCAAAATGCTGTACTAAGACGGCAAGTCCATTAATAATTTTGCTCGTGAAAATTATTATTAATAGTCAAGACAGATAATGAGCATCTACAATAAGAATCGATCTTCTCATGATTTAAAAAAGGGAGATTCTGCAGATGTAGCGCCATTGAATATTTGTAATTTTGATAAAGGACTTAGCAGTGGTATTTGTAAAAAAAAAAATAATGACTCTTTTATTATTAATAATTTTTTTTAATAGTGAACTAGTCTGTCACAGACTCCCGAATTGCTCGGGTCTAACCTGAAAATATCCTACCTATTATTTGATGTCGTTTGATGTTGAATGCTCTTGTTTATGTGTATTAATAAATGCATAATTAATGTGTTTGTGTTGATAAATACCCTTATTGAGCCTTAATCACGAATCATTGAGTAACATTATAGTATATAAATTTATATAACATGTGTGCACATTTGATTACCTTGTTGTTTAATCAACCGTAATTATACGTAATACGCATGTAAATTGCCTGCAAAAAAAAAAAAATGTTTGCCTCCTTTGTAATTCATTTGAACCTGGCATGAGGTTGTCGTCTCATAATCATTTGATATTCGGAAATTCGGGAGAAAATGAAAGGGGTATTATTGCCAAGAAGAACAGACACTCCCTGAGTTGTCTTTTGCCACTTGGCCCGGGACGACGGTGTGTTGTATAAATGTAACTATATTTATTCTGTTTTTTTTTTCAACGGGAAAGAAAGACCAAAAACCGCACCGGATGAATTTAAACTTCCTCCTGCCCCAAGCAAAAAAAAAGCTCCGTTGTGTGGTTTTAAAAATATTCGTCTATAGTAATCGCAAGGGGAAGAAGTTCCTTTGGGAGAACCGCTGTGGTCTGGCATGGAGAAGTGCAAACACATGGACTAACATGTTTACTGTCACAAAGGGAGCTTTACATGCCAACAAAACCACAATTCACTCCCAAGACAGCTTGGCAAGCTCCATGAATCTACAAATCTTCACCGGGCTTTTCACTCAACATGTAACTAAAAGTTGGGAAATCCATTGTCTCTAAATGTATACGCATGATTAAATTCCAGTAGTAGTAGTAGTAGTAATTGTTTTTATTGATATAGGTGAAAACACCCCTTCAATATTTACAAAAGATTATTTT
>JAQGBT010005024.1:0-15172 GCA_034698585.1 Disparrhopalites patrizii
GGGAGACTTTTCTTTATATAATTTCTTTCTTTGTAGTATTTATCCAATTTTCTCTGTCTCTTTCTGCATATCTGCGTCTCTCTCTCTCGCTGCCCTTCTCTCCGCCCCTCTTTCTGTCTCTCTCTCGACCTCTTCCCTGTCTCTCTCTCTGTCTCTCTCGCTGACTCTCTCTGTCTCTATCTCTGCCTATCTCTCTTTTTACCTCCCTCTGTCCGTCATTTCTCTGCCTACCTCTCTCTCTGTCCCTTCTCTCTTATATTCTTGCTCTGCCCCTCTCTCTCTCTTATCTTCTCTCTCTCTTATCTTCCTTCTCTGCCCCTCCCTCTCTCTCTCTCTCCCTCTCTCTCTCTCTCTCTCCCTCTCTTTCTTATCTTCTCTCTCTCTCTGCCTCTCTCTGTACCTATCTTTGCATCTCTTTATCTCTCTCTTTGTCTCTCTCTTACTGCCTCCCTCTGTCCGTCATTTCTCTGCCTCTCTCTCTCTGTCTGCCTCTTTGCCTCCCTCTCTCTCTTTCTGCCTTCCTCTGTCCATCATTTCTCTGCCTTTCTCTCTGTCCATCTCTTTGCCTCTCTCTTACCCCCTCTCTCTGTTTGTGTTTCTTACTCTCTCTCTCTGCCTCTCTTTATACCTTCCTCTGCATCTGTCTCTCTCTACCTCTCTTTGTACTTCTCTAGCTCTCTTTGTCTCATTGTGTTTGTCTCTGTTTATCTCTCGGCCTCTCTCTGTGTTTGTCTCGCTGTATGTTTCTGCAGCTCGGTTTCTCTGGATTTCTCTTTATCCCTGTCTTTCTCTGTCTCTCCTCTGCATCTTCTATTCTCTCTCTATCTTCCTGGTATTTCTGTTTCTCTCTCTGTATCTTTCTACATCTCTCTGTTTCTCTCGGTTTCTCTCTCTGTATCTTTCTACATCTCTCTGTTTCTCTCGGTTTCTCTCTCTCCCGGTTTCTCTCTCTCTCTTCCGTTCCTTCACCCTCTCTATACCCCCTTTGTGCTTTGATTGTAATATTGTATCTCTTATTCACCTTCACCCTTTCAATTTCATCTCTGTCCTACACTTTTCCTTAAGTCTTTTTTAACAGCTACTCATTTTGATCCTTGCTTCTCCTTATTTTATACCTGTATACAGATTATTCTTTCCATTATACTGTATCTTGTTTTTTTGGAATCACTTTTTGGACTTGTCACGCACTTTTTCTCTCCCTTCATGATAATTTCCTTTTATTTTGTCCCGTTTTGAGTCTTTATGTGTTCCTCTATTTTGGAGTTTAACCCTTTTCTCTCTGCCTTGAACTCTCGCTCGGTGGTTCTCTCTCTCTCTCTCTCTCTCCAAATTTATTGACGTAAGTGTATACCTCGTTGACGTATGTACTCCCATCGTACTTCACGGAATCAAAATACAGCAAGGGGAAATCTTTTACCCCAGCACGTTATTTCCCATCCTTTTTGTTGTCTATTCTTCCCAAGAAATATTCAAACTGCTAGTTTACCAAGAAACTGATTGGAAGGAATAAAGTCCCAGTGAATTTCAGATGCATCGCTAATACCTGCACACTCCATTTAATGGCATATATACACTATATATTGTGGGCAGTTGTAAATAATAGGGAAAGTTATTAGAATTTCAAATATCAAAAAAAAATTTCAGCAATAATTCTCCATCTTTTTGGGCTGATTTATACAATTCCCTTCCGCAGATCTGCTCACCTCCTTTTTGCAGAGGCTTTTGCTTTCTATTGAGACTGGAATACTGGAATGAATTTTTTTTTCTGGATAGAAATTCCCACAGGCTTGTAAACTAAGGTACTTCCCATTTATGTTACATATATGCTTTTAGCTGTAGAATAGGCCTACGTTTTTCCGCGGGCTGTATTCCGGTACATGGATTTCCCTTGCACCCACCAATTAACCATGGAGCTCGCAGGGGGAAATAAAAACTAACATTACCGCATGTTTAAACGTGACTTGGCAGTTTGTGGAGAGATTAAATAAAATAAATGTCTCCACGGAGAAGCATTAATTAATTCCTTCAATTCACTTTTCCGACCATGTGTACTATACAGTTCATGTTCTACAAATCATAGTCTTGCTCTTGTATATAGCTCCTACTTGTTTTGCTGCAAAAATTGCCACTGCGGCAGAGATGTGTCTGAGTTACAAATTAAGTTTGTAACAAAAAAAAAAGTCCTTAAATTAAAGCTCCACCAGGCATTGGGAGAAGAGAAAAAAAACTGACGGGACTTGGAAACTACGTAATCTTTTTGGCCTCTGCGTGGGCAACACATTCTACTTGCTATGTCTTATTACTAAATCAGAGAGAGAGAGAGAGAGAGAAAGATGCAAAAACGTAAAGTTTCCAGTGAGAAGAAATAAAATTGAGACAAAGACAAATGCATTCTCATGTATATTTGAAAGCTTTCCCTTTCTGCCGTTGTCAAAGCACCGTATAAACGTTCTACCGGCTTCCTTGCCTTTTCTGCAAGTCAACTTCGCTCTGAGTCAGAAATTAGATTACAAAGTTTTTTTTTTTTTTTACTTCCACAAACTGAATAAAACGATTTCTCCAGACGTTTTGAACTTTTTTTTTTGTTAAAGATGGATAACTTTTTGACCTCGGATTTTCTCATACCAGAAGACGCAAAATTTTCTTTCTGTTCTTTATACATTTGTACTTGTGTATGTCAGTATATCACCCATGCCACATAGTATGTACTTGAAGGCCCACTCAAAATACATACACACCTTTATTTGGCTACTATTTACATAAGAATTGCATAAGTATACCTGGATGGAGCTGATACGATGTCCGTTGGAACAAATATTTCCTCTTTTTAAATACATAAATATGTATATATACCTATAGTTACTTATATGCGATGGCTTAAGTATTAAACTGACCAAGTCATATAGAATCCTTATGTACGATAGTCAGTTTTGACACAATGATTAAACGATATGTATGTAGTATGTACGTATCACCTTTATTTGATATCCTTAGAGAATCGTTGATGGCAAAAAAATCACAAATCACACAAGATAAATAAAGTTTCTACTTCAAAAACGCATTTGTCTTTGCCACGAAACCTTTTAAAGTACGATTTTTCTTATTTTTTGATTGAAGTGCACCTATATATTTTTATTTATATGCATTAACGGCAAAAAGGATATACAAAATGTAGGATTGATACGAACGTCGGTGAATTCTGTTTCGGGGGAGAAAGGGTGAAAAGTAAATGTGATAATTGGAAAATATTTGTATATTTTAAATGTAAAAAACAAAACACACTTCAATAGAATGCTGCTCCCGCTGGTGCTAATTCACTATTAAAATCCCGAGTAGTTTCAACGTCTTACATTGGTCTAAACATTTCTCCGTACATGAATTTTGCTATGCTTTTACGCTTT
Source organism: Disparrhopalites patrizii (assembly GCA_034698585.1). NCBI lineage: Eukaryota > Metazoa > Arthropoda > Collembola > Symphypleona > Sminthuridae > Disparrhopalites > Disparrhopalites patrizii. The sequence goes on from JAQGBT010005024.1 coordinate 3,402, forward strand.
TTTACTAGTTTAAACAGTTAGAAATCGCTCTTTCGTTGCAGTGAAGGGCGTCCATCGAGACAAGATCTGTGAAAGGGTACCAGAAAAAATGAAATATGATTCAGTCAAACGGAAGATGCACAACAATTGTAATGTGAAACGTTTTTTTCTTCAACTGAAGTAGTAATTTTTAAAAGAGAGATGGAATGCTGCAAGAAATTAAAAAAGACCGGACAAAGAGCCGGTTTCGAGCTAAATACATGAATGTGAAAATTAACCCTTATAATTTATTTAAAAACAGTTAGAATGTATACTTAAATATAACTAAAGTTAAATATAACGTAAATATAAATAATTTTAACTGATAACATATGCACATGCATGATAGAATATGTTTAAGAATTATTAATGGAAGAAAATGATCATTGTTACCAGAGCGAAAAGTCACCTAATTAGAGACAAGAGCGAAATTTTTTGAAAAGTGTCATATTAAATTCAATTATTTACATACTATAAACCTTCCACTTTTCAAAATAAAAGGCTAACACAGGAGTTTTTATAATTATTATTTTAAAAAACAAAAAAATACTAGCTTTTATAATTATTATTTTAAAAAACAAAAAAACACTAGCTTTTATAATTATTATTTTAAAAAACAAAAAAACACTAGCTTTTATAATTATTATTTTAAAAAACAAAAAAACACTATAGCTTTTATAATTATTATTTTAAAAAACAAAAAAACACTAGCTTTTATATTTATTATTTTAACAGAAAAACAGTAGTTTTTATATTTACGTTTTAACAGGATAACAGTAGTTTTTATATTTATTTTTTAACAGAAATTTTTAACTGAACAACAGGAGTTATACTTACTTTTAAACAGAAATTAACCATTTAAAATAGTAAATATAAAGGTACCTCTCACTCATATGTAACAGGTATTGTCTCCTTACAATAGACAAAGTTTGGAGTCACTTGCATTGCTTTTGAATTCATTGGACTTCATTAAACTTGTACTTGTCCAGAGTGTTAGATCGTCAAAGTCTATAAAAGGTACCTTTTAATATTTTGTTGATTTATTGACTCCCCAAGTTGCTTTCTATTGACTTCCAGCGGTAAACCAAATAAATACCATAAAATTCAGAGACATTTTTGTACCGGATTTTCACAGTCCAGGACTCCAGGATGTGTCCATTGAGGAATTGTAAATTTCCCCGTACAACCAAGTTGATCGTCCAGTTCCCACGGAACATTTGGCCCGTAGCCTGCATAGGAGAAAGCCACCCTTCCATCAATCAATTTTACATATGCATATACATATGTATGGGCATTCTCAAGTAAATTATTGACGAATCATGCGGAAAAAGCCTGTACACGCCGGGTATATTCTACGACACCGTCGTTGATATCTCTTATCTCTATGTCAACTTTCTTCCATGATACTACCAAACTGCCCATGTGGTCCAATTTTTGTCCCAAGCCATTTCACGTGTCCTTTCGAAATGGAAGTTTCCACCACTAAAAAAACCCAGTAATAATTATAACCCTCCAAAGGATAATAAGAGTGACGCAATTAGGCAGGTACATTATTACCCCCCACAATTGGCATTATACATACCGGGACAAATCAAACATTTAAACAATGTATACAAAACCAACCTACAACAGTATCTGTAGAGGCTATTAGGCCAGACATTGAGAGTATAAATAATACCCGTAGCCAACGATTATCCCATGAATAATTGAATTATGAAACACTGAATGTTGCTTAATTTGAAAATAATTTTTTTTTGTACTTATACATGTGAACACCTTTTATCAAGGGCGTTTTGGTATATTTTGAGCCTATTTGTCTTCCTGAATATTCTTATTCTCCAGTTTACGTAAATGACCTTCTACCAAAAAGTTTCCCCTGGAAACGAGATCGAAGAAACGGGAGAGAAATGTGTCGGGGAATGCCATTGATAGTGAAATTCTCTGTCCAGGGGCTACCCCGCATTTTTGTTTTCTTTTGTGCATCTTCCCATATATTTACAGGAAGGAACCATGATATAGGAATTTCATGGTACGTATACATAAAGCTATAGATACTATTATGATACTATATAGTATACCTAATATGCATATTTATATTTTGTACTTGGCTCCTTCCTTCATTTGGTCACGGTCCTCACTTTCCCCGTTGGGTTTGAAATGAAATAATAGAGAAGCACGCGGCTGGGGCGAGGGAATGCGGACTAACAGACATGCTTTCACCTCCACAACTTTCACCGGAGAAAGCCTGGACAAATGAAGGTGCATACACATATGCATAAGCATTTCCGGACTCATTCCTATACTTACAATGAGTAATTAATTGACTTCCACTGCAGCCATCCTTTTATCCTACCGACTCTCACCAAGTCCATTTATCATTCCAGGTTCCCTGCCAAACTTTCTCTTGGATTCTCATTTTGACATCCGTATGCCGTGGATAAGTCCGAGAAATATATATGCATAGGTATTTCATATATTCAGGGGAAATGTCACAGGAGCTAATGTATGTTATTACACTAAAACGCATTTCCTATATATATATATTCTTACATAGACTTTCTCCTGAGAGAAAGCAAATGATAGGAAAGTTCCCGTGGAAACTGCTGGTGGATGACACATGCCGCTGTGGGCGACTCCTAAGAAAGGTAAAGAGAAAAAAAATTACCCTTCTGTCAATGTCAGGCTCAAGCATTTATAATTGGGGTAGGGCTTTTTGGGCTACTTTCGGAAATATCTAGTAGATCGTTTGGCCTAAATGTACATGAATACATATATACATATGCACAAAGGATATATACTTATGTAGTATTTATATATGCATCTACGCAGTATCGGAACAGCGACATATGACCAACAATAGTTATTGGAATAGGTCATCCTCCATTTACCTTTGGGAAAGATTTTGGAATTTTTGTTTTCAATTGACTCCACCCATGTTTGATGGGGCCTTTGGCATTTCCCTAACTTTCACCGTTTCAAAGAGAAAATCAAATGGAATCTGTTTTGAGCAATTTGGCATATGTTCCGGTTAGGTTTAATTATACAGAGTGATCATAAATAATAATATTTTATATTTCCTTTCACCAGACTTTGGGATGCCAAACATTATCATTCCTGTCACATATTTCCCTCTCTCTCTGTCTTGCAATTCCTGGGATTGGAAAAAGAAATATATAGGGATTTTGTGGACGTCAAAGGAAATGGAAGGAGATGTGTTGATATATAAGTATTAAAAATTGATTTTGAGATTTATATGCATGAGGCCATAATTATGTGGAGGGGGTGAGGGGAAACTTTCCTCTGTATCTCTCTCTCTTCTCAAAGTTCATTTTAGACCCCTTCGCATGACTCCCATTCCAAATGGCATGTTTGCCGAGATTTCAGAGGGAAAGTAATATAATAATAATAGATGGAGAAAGCCATGATATTTCCCTTCTCTGCATTTCTCCTGCGGCACGGGGATTTTCATGAAAATATAAATTTTACTACATATGGGCTTTCACTTGGGTTAAAGAAACTTTCTACAAGGCATTTTTAGAGGATTACACACTACAGGATTGTTAAAAGTTATCTGTATATACCTTTTGGTAGAAATACTATAGTGAAAGACTTTCACTTGGGTGCAGAAATATCTGTATAAAGGAAATCCGTGGTTTTTTTTTAGCATCTACGAAAAATGCAGGTGCAAGGTTTTTTGGGTGTTGGCGTGGTTTTGGGCGTCGAAGAGAACCTTTTTTTTTTAATTTTAGCACGACACCCCTAAAATAAAGGGTGGTGAAACCAGATCATCATCGAAGAATTTCATAGTCACTGCAGTTATTCTTGTCCACACTGCATTAACACTTTTTGAGGAATTTCCTTGGCCTGAATTGTTGATGTCACTATGTATAAATGTCGCCGGTAAGAATTTTTAAATACTATTCTAGTATTGTGATAAAATTCTACCAGAATGTTTGGACCACCTAATATTGAAAACAAAGTTCAAATTTAAAAAATCCCAATTTAATTACCATTTTACTCCCATTTTTTATATTCAGTCCTTGTGAGTGACCGAAAGGCCATATTTTACTACAAGTCAACAGCTGTCATAAAATTCTTGATAAATGCTCAATATGATAACATACCGTTTGCATTTTTCTACGTGCTCACCTCTACTCCCTAGTAAGCTCCCAATGCCTCGCGTTTATATGGAGAAAGTTCAATTGCATGGATAACATCTTGAGAACTTTCACCTTTTACGTCGATAAGGCTGTATTTATAATTATTTGAACAATAAAAGTTATTCATATTTTTTGTAAATACGCACACGCACTCTTTCTTCACGACAGATCAAAGGTCATCGCTATTTAAGTGAGTCTCAATTTTTTTTCTTCCCGCTGAATATGCTTCAATTTACAAAGTGGATTGCACAAGCCAGCGATAAATTTTAAAATTTTACACATTGTGGCATTTATTTTCCAGTTTATTACGACACGCAACACAAGTGACAGGTCAGGTAATTGTGTTTCCCGTAAATATGTTTTTAAAAAATTAATGAAAACAACTTGGGTTGTACCTACTTGGGTAGTATCTTACAAAATGGGGAAACGCTGGTTTTAAGGGACTTTGTATCTCCTATTTACTGAAGATACGAAAACCAGAGGAAAAAATAATTAAATAATACAAATGTAAATGTACTAATGGTGTTAATCGCAATGCTAAGCCATCTTTGATGATTTTGCAAAACTTGCTGGGTCTGAAAGATGTAGGACTATTTCTGTTAAATCTATACTTGCTCCATAGCTTTTATAGAGAGCGTGATTATAAACAAAGGAAAGTAGACCCAGAACATCTACCGCATGCACTGCCAGAGGACGCCCATGCTTCAACACGAAACCCTACAACAAGGAATGAGAGTGAACAATAATGACAAATTTATTTAACTACATAAATTCTGTAACAAAAGCCCTTGGGCTGAAATTCGGCATAAACTGCGAGGAACCTGTAAATGACCTGTAAAAAGACGTTTTTATGGCTTCTTTGTGTGTAAATGTACGTTCACTATACTCGACTATAGTAAACGCTCCCCTCTTTGAGCCATCAAGATTGCAGCTGAAGTACATAAAAGAAGTCGAGTAGTGTCAATAAAATGACCAACCGACCAGAAATTGTCATCACCGTGATTGACTTTATCATTTGTTCATCCTCTATGCACATATGTTACCAAAAGACCGTTAAGCACATAATTATACTTACATATTTTGCTTTCTTGTTTTGTCTTGAATCGGTCTTATATATATTTGAGTGGATACTTGATTTCAAGAAGAACCTATCCAACAAAATTTTCTTGGCAGATATGTACGTATAGTAGTGACAGCGAATTTCCTCCAACTTTTACAACGCGGATATTTACCCAAGACATTTTTTGCTCCTCTTCCATCAGTATATGCGTTTAGGAAGACATAACAGGACTTTTCGTGGGGTACGCACGCAACCAACGCCTTAAGTAAAGACACTCAACAAAGTAAACTACAGCCTGTAACCCGATCCCATTACAGTTGGAAGGAATTATCTGCAAAAATGATATGCAATAGAGAATAAATCATCACACACTTTTTATGTTCACCTCGCGGTCAACGTTCGTACACAGAGACAAAGTAATAGGTTCCAAATAATAACGCATGGCAAAACATGCCTATGAAAGCTACTGAAACAAAACTGATTGAGATCATATTTTTGAAAATCCAGTTCTTTCCTCGAAAGAATGAAAACATTACAGTGACCGTGCTTTGCCCCGTGTCACTCATTTTGATCAGAAGACTCCAAAGGAATTATTACAAGACAAGACGTTTTACGTACAAGAATGCAGCTTTAACTCGTTCACATTTTGTTCCCTCGCCTTTAAACCTCAAAACTAAAACTCCGGTGAACTTATCCATTTTTGCTTCCTTTAGTTTTCATATGCACACACACAGTGATTGCAAAAATTTAATTCCTCTCCTAAATTGTGTATCTGTCTTTGTCTGTATCAAGTTACTCCATTTCAAATGCATCATACACGGAATCTTCTCCCCGTCTTCAGATACCATCATTTTATTATTCCCCCACACATATTTATTGTAATGTAGCAAGTTCATGGAATATTTTCTTTAATGACACGAATTTCTTTGTAAACAGTATGTACACAAGTGTCGTACAAACTGAATTTATATAATATAGTTTTAGGAGTTTTAATTAATCATCACACAAGTATCTCTCATTACAGGCACGTATTTAGATAAGAACGATAATTAAATGCAAGTAATAAAGGCATTCATAAAAAACAAAAACGATATTCCGCACTTTATCTCGCAAGTAATTCAGGTTCACGAGAAGAGTATGTATATAGTAATACCAACAGACCAACACATATACCAACCCGTTCGACGTACCACTGCGAGCCGATAGGACGACAAATGAGGCATGTGCTAGAAAATACACATGGATAACAAAACGAAGTTTCAAACGATAAACAATGTCAAACTATTCCAGAACGGGTTAATCAGTGATCACCCATTAATAGTCTGTAACAGATGAAACAAACATTCGTAATATGTAAGTAGACCGACACAATCTAAAAAATACATATTTGTATATTTATGGGAACATGCCAGTGTGAGCAACTTTGTCACAAGAAACTGGATAGTTCTCCCACTAATATCTCTAATGATCTGATGCTGCATGGGCTCAAAACATGCAAGGTAACACGCAAACCAGGCAGGGCATTACAGCTACAGCCAAGACCTTAAAAAATGAAAAAGAAACATACTAATAGAAATACAACTTCAGAAAACAAATAAGCCACCAGGGAAAACAAAAAGCATCGAAACTTCCCAAAAACCAACAATAGGAGAAAGAACGCTACATCAATTCCATTAAACCCGTGTACATCACTGCAAGCCACAAATCTGAAAATACAAAGCAAATAATAAAACCAACACAAATAAAAAGTAAAAATAAAACCAACAACAACAAAAACCAAAAGAATAAATCAAAGGAAAAAAGTAACAAGTTCTCACTTTACCCGGCTAAAAACTTGCGTCCTCTATTTGGATGTTGAAGAATGAATTTTTATGTCTATTTATAGGCAGGAAAAAAAGGGGAAGAAAAGGAAAACAAACCAATATGTACAAAGGAAAAGGGTAGAAACTTTTTTTCCTCCGAATAAAACCAAAAAAAAAACTTCCCCGAAAGTCTACGGAAGAAAACAAGTTTCCTTTGATCGTACACAGACATTGTACCCGATCTTTTCCGTCTCAATACGGAGAAAGCAATCAAAAACGGGGAAAAAATAGGATTTCACCATAAAAAACAATATCACCCGTCAAGAAAATTGACTGAATTCACAAAAAAAGGAAATACAATTAAAAAACGGATGTGTGTAAAATGAAAGAGAAAACGGATTTTTAACAGGGAAAACCCGGAAAAAACGATTTTTTCCAATTTTCCTTTTCAGTTTTGATTAGTTTTATAGCATGCGGCGCACAGTGCTACAAAAAAAGGGGGACACAATTGGATCAAAAGGGGGAAAAGTCGGGAAAAGGTGATGAAACGTGCATGTGGAAGCACTTTTTTTTTTCTTGTGTTGGGAAACCCCCTTTTTTTTTTGGCTGCAGATTTTCCAGCTGGAGATCGTTTTAAAGTGTGTGGGGGTCGGGCTGGGATGAGTGAGGGAATGGTGTCTCCCACGTAATGTTTATTGACACATCACTTTTAGTTTTTGCTTTTCCATTTAATTTTACTTTTTCCTATCTCTATTAAATGTCCATATCGTTAAATCCAATTCTAGTTATTCTATGATCAAGCACAAATACTGGTTTTTTCCTCCCTTTTGTGAGGACGTGGTGGGTGACGACGACAAAAACAAAAGTGCGACGAAATTTTCAGAGGAAAACTTTTACGAATCCTTTCCAAATTCTTAGTTCAAAAAGCTGTCCGTTTTTTTTTTTTTGATAATATATACAGTAACATTTTTAATGGTTGTTGTTAGGTGTTATTTTTGTGCAGTTCCAAACTGGTGTTGGTTGTCCCTAAACCCGAGTAAGTTATACATATGTAGGTATACATTCATACAAATACAGTGATTATTTCTGAGGAAAGGGTAACTTTTTTCTGAGAAGTTGTATTTCTTGGGAAGTGCGATTTTGTAACGTCATGAATTTAATTTGCTGATGACGAAGTCCAATATGAATCCGTGGAAGGTAAAAATGCGTCTTGTTGCGGTGTATATTTTATTCTATTCCATACACTCTCATCATCCCGTCGTTGTTGGTGATACACGTTATAGTTAATACATCTGTTTTGTTTGTGTCTTGATCTCCTGCTCTCTCTTCGAGTGGCTGAAGTTTTAATTTTTCTTTTATTTGGGATGGTGTATACTTATATGTACGTAGTTAGTAAATAGTCACTTTGCGTACGTACTTTACAGCTCCAAACAAATTCTTTTGGTCCATATTCCATAATATGAAGTTATTTTTGTCAGTGTACCAGTCCCCGACGTTTCAAGTTTGAAGGGTGACATGAATGTCATTCAGGAGAGCGAAGGAATGTATTTGAGTTTTAGTTTAGTCGTTTAGTGGAACGGGGAAGAATCTGTTGGCTCGTGCTTATTTAGGTTGGGAAGTTGGGGTCTTTGAATTGAATTGCAATTATGTTTTTGACTTACTGAAATTGTGAAATTGAAGTCTAGTGTAATAATTTGCTTATTTTGTCTTTTAATTCTATGTATTACAGAAATCCGCTAGTTGCTGTCGATGGTTAATGTACGTGGATGATTAAAGGATATATTTATATGAACTGGAGGAGCAGTAAGGACTTGACCACGCTAACATTAGTACACGAAGAATATGATCTCTCCAGAACATTTTGAAACGTTGACTCTGGATGCAGGAGGTGTTGGGTGAGTGACTAACCAAGTAACTAAGTATGTACAAATAATTATAAACACATACAGATGTGTAGAAACACGACTAATTGGTTGAACATCTGTACAATTTACTTTTGGTTCTACCTGTCCAGGGAAATATGAATACATGTAATTACTTAATGTGATTTTAAGTGTAAGTTGTATGTACAATGTATCGTACTAATGTTTTTATTTTAAACCCAAAGTTATTAGGATTCAGGCATTATGTGACATTGGTAATTGCTGGTTAATTAATCTTTTGTCACCCATATGTTGATTAATTAGACCACCTGGCCAAGTAACGATGGCTATTCCTTCAGAGTTTGTGGAATATGTCGAAATTCAGCCAGCAGAGCAGCCTCAATTCCAGTGCAAGTTTTGCAATAGGCAATTCTTCTATAGTCAAACCAGTCTTTGTGAGCATGAGGTTAAAGACCATGGATATGTGAGACCCTCGACGGTTACGACTGCCAAAATTGCACCCAGTATTTCGATTCGGTATGTACATATACAGACAATTTTGTGTTTTAGAGATACCAATTACTAGGATTGCTTTGTACATTTATTTGTTTTAGTTGCTTCATTCTTCGTACATTGTACATACATTATTCGATCAAGAATATACATATATGTAATATGTATGTATGTAGTTTCACTTTATTACAATTGTTAGTAATTTCAATGGTTGTGATTTTTACCTAATTAGTGATCCAGAGCCCGTGTCGACGGTAGGAGATCAGACAGACACAGTTTTGGAAAACAGTTTCCGAATATGCGCGGAAAATCGAACGGGTGTAGAGCCGGAATATTGGGCAAAGTGGGCAAAAGACAACGAAAGTTCGTTGAAACAATTTGTTCTTAATATAAGAACGACACACAGCTTTCAGTTTTCTGATACAGGGTTAGTGCAGGAAATGAAATGTATTTTTTAGTTCATTTTTTGAACGTGAATGATGGCATAAGACATCAACTTTCTGTTTGTAGTTGCTTAGAAACATTGGAGATTTAAAAATGGTAATATTTAAGTTCTAATTGACTTTATTGTGGTTTGTAGGTCCCCAGTTTTAGATTTGGTACCGGACTATACTGCGGCAAACTTTCCTAAGGCTCTTCTTAACCTTTTTGGGGGAGGTTCGGCTGTGGTTTCAGAAAACAGCATTGACAGCAATGACCAGACTTCCGGCGGGCAGGAAAAAAGTGAAGAGTGTACCAAAATTGTCATTCACCCGATACATATAAATCAGAACTTTCAAACCATCACTGTGTCCGAAGCACCAATGCTACCTGAGATGGGAGTTGATGAGCCTATCAGTGAATTTAGTATAATTCCTATAGAATCTGAAGTTGAACCAGTTGCCGAAGAACAGTTTACTTTCAGTGAATACAGCAACTCTTTTGAGTTCTCAAATGGTCATTCTACTGCCGGCTGCGATGTCCCATTGGGAGTTTATGGAGGTGAAAGTATTCTGGACATGAATTCAGTCGTTTTGGCAAGTGACAATATGTTTTCTGAGGACGATTTTCAGCCTGAAATCCCACATGCATCCAGTATGGAGGACCAAATGGGGGATGCGATTCCGCCATCTCAGTATTTGTCTGCACAAGAATTTGGAGGTGATTCGGCAGAAGTTGATAGTTCTGTTATTGCGAATTTTGATTCTATGGTTGTGGAACAAAGTCAAGAACAAATGAATGACTTCGGCCATGACCAAGTGTTGGACAGTACTGATAATTTGGAAAATCCGGCGGATGAAGAATTGCCAACCGAAACTGAGGAACAGCAGATTCATGCCTATTCCAATACGTTACCTTTTCCCGATTCTGCAGACACAGTTGTTGAAGAAGAAACGGAACCAATTTGCTCATCCGAGTCTGCAGTAGTTGAAGGAAACATTGGTGAAGAATTAGTAGCGTCCCATGTCGAAAATTACATAATTGGTGAGGAAGAGGAAGAAATAGTGGGTAAAGAAGAAATTGCGGCTGACGAGGAAGAAATAGTTGGCGAAGAAGAAAAAATGGCTGAAACGGTGGATATTCCTGAAGCAGATGATATAAGTACAACTGTGGAGGGATCGTGTGAAGAAATGGAAACAATCGTTGACAAAGCGAAAACAGCTGATGAGGTAACGGACGGGGTTAGGAACGAAGTACGCACTCCTTCTGGAAAGGAAGAACCGAAAATCCGTAAGAGGACAATTGCCAAGGAAGAAAACGATGAAAAAAGGAGCAAACGGACGAAAGAACGAAATGTTACTAGGACTTCCGACACCCCTAACAGAGTAACCAGATCATCTGCCTCAAATTCAAAACCACAAAAAAAGCGCACAAATACCACGAAGATGTTGCTTGTAAATGTGAGAAAAATCAGCCGAACGCACTCAAAGGAATTATCCAGCAGCTTAAGCGAATCAACCAATAGAAAACTGACAATAGGTGCAAAAAATAATAGTTTAAGATCAACATCAATGGCTCTAGTCAAACCATCTACAAACGAAAATATCAGAGTAACTGGAAAATCAAGAAAATGTGCCACACCAAAGAATGAGTCCCTGTCAACAAGGAGATTAAATCTCCGAAGCAGTGATCGAACATTGCGTGCTAAAACAAAAACTCCGATTAGGATCATTTCTAATTCGAGTAAAATGAATCAAGAATCTCGCTGCCTGAGAAAACACACATCGCGTTAATCTATTAAAATGAAGTTATTTAAAATATTTGCATCAAAATAACGATATTTCATGTCTTATTAAACTAATTAAAATTAAACCTGGGGTTTATACTCCGATATACCGTATGGTCTGACAGAGTGTTTCCCTTTATTCTCTCGGTT
>JAQGBT010005025.1:0-15170 GCA_034698585.1 Disparrhopalites patrizii
GAAATTTTTTGTGACCATTGCGCTGCAGCAATATTACATTTGTGACCGCGACATCAAACCGGTTGGGCACCCCTGGTCTAGCGCTTGTAAAGAAATTTGGCTTGGCGTACAACAAAGCGTGTTTTCCACTTGCAACCGTATCCTCAAGCGCAGTAACACAAGCACAGTACGAAATTTAGCCGGAATTTCCTTGCGCTGTAACTCACAAAATTTCAATATTTTTTTCTCCGGCCACAGGTCAAACTGACACAAACTAAGTTCATCATGGGTCATCACTTGGCCGTGTAAATGTGTGAAAAACGTTTTGTTCAGAAATGGCGTAGTCAACGAATGACCCTTATTTGTTAGTACATTCCGGTCAAATCTAGGACCTGAAGTTTATTCGACCTTGACATACAACTGAATTACTCACCAGTGCCATTCATTCTAACATGTCTTGCCATTTCGCACGGACCATCTTGCACTTACATACGCGCATCATTCATATATCTTACATTAAATCCGCATTAACGGAGTAAATGGGGAAGAAAGGTAGTTGGATCGTGGGATGTATGTATGGTTGATTACAACAGGTGAAGGAAAGCTAAAATAAGTATAAATAGCCGAAAATGGAATGGGGTAAATGAGATGATCCCTATTAAAAGGAAAGGAGAGAAAAGCCAGATTTGACGTTGTAAGTAACCTATGCAGTTGGTGCTGAGTGAATGGCCATTGCAGTAGAAATAGAAAAGGTCTACGCACTATGCACAATGCATGTAGGTATATTGGAAGAAAACAGAAACGTAATTATTGCTTTGGTGGCTGCTGAAGCCCATAAAATGATAGTTGCAAGGACGGATGTTCACACGAGAAAAACATGTTTGCCTTCACATTACTTACAAAGTTTATTCTTCAAAACCCAAGCTTTTTCTTTGCAAAGTGGGGCCCTATATACTGTTATCATTTTATGCATTTCTCCCGTTGTACTTCGCTTTAATAATGGTCTGAGAATGCTTTACCTCTGCTGACCATTCTGACGTTCTATTAATAATAGTATTGTCAATGTGAAGAAAAAGACTTTTGAAGATAATTGGTGCTCCTTGAGAAATAGTGCTTTGAAAGAATGCTGGGCAGCCCTGCTCCCACGGATCTGTACACATGTATGTATGTATCTGGTCAGACAAACAACTTGTTCGCAATGAGAATACATTTTGTCTCGAAAAACACAGAAAGGGAATCTGTTCATCAGCTCTCACACCGTCCTTTCCCTGAGGATCAAATGGACTACTCGACTTGTTCGCAATAAACAAAAGTTATTTTGGGAAGACAGCCCAATTGTTGGTCTCACCTTACCCCTAGCATTCATTGGGGAGACCTGTGGGACCTGTGGGGTCCCTGGTGTAGGTCTTCGTGTACGTGACCAGAGGAGCATAGCATCCCACTTAAGCTCATGACTCAAGCTCCAAAAAGTAAAGTACAATTTGCACGGGGTTCAGAATATGCAATTATCCCAGTTATTTTATACGACGCTCGCAGCTGTAAGCTACTATAGTAAATCTGCAAATCACTTTATCAAGGGTTAATCACCATCAGCTCTGTGAATACATATTATCTTATATAGGCTTCAGTTCACCGTAGTTTTCGCTCCACAATAGTGGCCATCGGCTGTCAAAAACTTGGTGGGAAGAGCGAACAAAGCATTAAATAAATAGCTATTTAGTATTTATAAAAAATATTTATAAAAAATATGAGGGAGAAGCAGAGTAGGAATCTCCAGCGCCTCGTCAAGATATACTTGCTGTGGATTTTGAAGTTCCCAGAGGCGAGAATTATTTGCATTCTCGAGTGCCTGCAACTTGCCAATGGTTTGCACTTGAGCACGAATTCCATCAATTGGCTCTTGCCCTTTTATCACCTCCAGTATTTCTACCAACTTATCTCTGCCTATTGGAAGCGAGTCTTCTGATTTCTGATGTTCTGAAATCACTATCATTTATTCTGTGTTTGTTTATAAATACATCACGATAAGGAACAATGAAGCCGTTTTTTCCGTGTGTTTACGTGATGGTTTTATCGGGAAAGGAGTAACAAACTACCGTATAAAATCCTCCCTCTCATTAATTTTATCCGTAGTTGGAGTATCTAAATCTAAGACAATCGTGAATTGTGAAGCGGTGCTTTATTTTACTATCGTTTTTTTTAAGACTGAAAGTAAGGACGATGACTGCGCAGATTTTCCTAGTCCTTTTGCTCAGTGTCTTGTACGGATCGGGATGGGGAATTCCAATGGATGGTTCTTCCGACAGCTGGGAGCTATCGGAAGGAGAAGCACCGGATGTGAAAGCACTTTCCGAACTCGTTAACAATCCGAGGGGTAAAGTTTTCATTCAAATAGTTAACCATGGAAATGTAGGCTTTCTCAATTCTGAGCCACGGCGAAGCAAATTCGATCCAGGCAATGCTGCCTTTGAGCACGATGTCAACACCGCGGAAGGTCGACATCGCATTCGCCTGGAAAACTCAGGAGTAAATAAGATTCCAAAATCATCTTTACACGACGGTCCTCCTCCTCCTGAAGATGTAGCTAAAATGGCGAGATACATCGTTAAAAATTCAAGTAAGTTTTTGTCTTCTTCGCTGCCTCCGCCTCCTTCAGAAAATTAAACTATCGTCGTAGCGAACTTTGGCACTGTTGAACTATTTTTATTATTGTATTATTTGGAATCAGATCGACAATGAACAAATGTTCAATTCTTTACAGACTGGACATCTTTAGCAACAATATCAACAAGGGAACCGACAGTTGGTTCTCCCTTCAACAATATTGTATCAGTCAGTGATGGACCAGTAGGCAAATCAACAGGTGTACCGTACATGTACGTTACAAGCTTGGATTTGTCAATACGAGACATAAAGGTATTACAATTGTACCCAATACGGCTTAAATATGTATAATATAACCTGTTACTACATTTCATGTGAAGTATAGGTGATTTTACGATTGACCATGTACTAACAAATAGAAATAGCCTTCATTCGTTGGTAATTCCAGATTTCAGACAAGTTTTTTCTCACAACTGTTGGACCACGTAGTGACCCAATATGCACAAAATTCGTGCCCGTTCGTCCTACAACTATAGAACCCTAATTGCAAAAAAATTGATTTATTTTATACTTCGAAATAAGCGCGCCCGTTATGTATCTCCCCATAAGGGAGAGGAAGGGAGCGAGACAAGGAGGGAAGGTCAGGTCATACGAGTTACAGGAAATTATGGAGCCCATTGTAGTGAAGGTAGAGGACAACCCATAGTTAATGAATGATTAGTGTTATATAATATATTATATTTATTATTTAATTATGTATACGGTATTCTTCATGCGGTGTTGAGTTTACAATTAAAGGCGTGGCAAGAGTGGAAAGGAGTTGCAAAAATGAGACTTTCTACTGTGATAAATCTTACAAGAAACGCAGTAGTAGTTATGTGGGATTTGGAAATGTTAAAATTATTTTTTTTTTAACTTAGGGTTGTAGGTCGAACTAGCACTTGTCCACATTGGGTAACTACTTCATATAACAGTTGTGAGGAAAAACTTTGGTTAAAATCCGGATGAGTGAGCGTTATTTTTATAGTCTTTCATACTAAATCTTATACGTATTTGTGTTAACTGCTACAGCAAGACAACAGAGCTTCGTTAACGATGTCACTTGCGCAGTCAGACTACTGCCGAGATGAAACCCTTGATCCAGAAGACCCAAGGTGTGCACATGTCATTCTAACTGGGAAGTTCGTGAAGGTGGGAAATGCATAAACTCATTTCGTCATTTCCGATATTTTTTTGAATTTTTAATAACCTATAGTTTTGTAATACCTAATATTTTCAGCATAATTTGGTAATTATCGTGTACATTGTTAAGTAGGTTCAAGGTCTTACGTATTCAAATTAATTAATATGCTTAACCATATTTAATAATATTAGCAACTGCAACCAGTTGCATTTTTAGCTTTGGTAGATTTGTGTTCTTAATACGCGTTAATAATTTCAGATTCAGAATGGTACACAGGAAGCTGATTTTGCCAGAACGGCATTATTCTCTAAACATCCCATTATGCCATCATGGCCAACTGGTAAGTGTAAAAAATATTTCGTGAGACAATATTCTTCTTAATCTACTTGCACCTTCTTGTATGTATAATATTTATTATTTATATTTAGATATCTAATATATATACTATATGTATACGTATACATAAACGTATAGACTTAAAATTCTATTGTAATAGCATATGTACATACATATGTGTATGTATGTATTATGCAATCTGGATTAACACTGTTCGCATTTTATTTATTGATTATTATACATATTTTGATCTGCCAGATCATGGATTTTTCTTTGCCAAATTGGAAATTGCCAACATCATAGTTCTAGACTTCTTCGGAGGAGCTAAAACGGTGACGCCAAAGGATTATTTCAAAGCCAATGTTTATTAGTTTCTGGTAGTTAGCGGTAGGTATTAAATTTACAATAGTCAGAACGGTCAAATATATATGTATGTATATATATATATATACATATATATATATATATACATATATAATATATATGTCATGTAAATGTGCTTGTATTGCGTGCGATGTAACAACAATTGGCTCAATAAAAACAATAAATAAATATATAAAAACAACATGTTTGAATTAATAAGGTTATTATCTTATTATAACATTATAAGTGTTTCCACCTTGTTTTAACCCACACTGATAAATGCTATAATTTATCGGTAATGTCAATGAAGTATATGTATGAAGCTAGTAGACTGAAATTGAAGGTTTCATATATTTCATCCGCAGAGTTGGAGAAAACAGAATTATGAATTGTTTTTCGTCCATTTTATTTTGCTTTTGCCGTCTTACCAGATGTTTTACGACTGGTTTGTCAGCTACTGAATATTAGCTGACAGGTTGAGCTATTTGTGATTTTATATAATTATGGAATATTATGTAATAGGAATATGTATTATATACATATATATATTATTACATATGCATTATATACATATATTATTACATATGCATTATATACATATATTATTACATATGCATTATATACATATTAAATAAATTGTGTGATTATTTAATACTTATATGTCGTATGTATGGATTTTTATTTTTTATAGAAGATATTATGTGATATTCATTTTCATTACACGAACATATAAAGAACAACGCACTAACAATAAGTAATCATAATAAAAATACATACCTTGCTGCAAATCAACATATACATGCACTACTTCGCGTCACATAAGACTGACACATATGGCCTGACAAGTTTAAATAACACCTTGTCGCTACCTTCTACAATGGATAGTGACACAACGATGGTGTCTAATGGACGAAATACAACTTCACCGAAAGTAGCCGTTCCTTCCTGCAAATACAAAATTGGACTCAAAATACCTTCCAAAACATTTGGTAACTACTATCGTATTTGATTTTTAAAATTGATTTACTTTTTCACTGTAAACATATCCTCCTCCTTCTTTGGGAAAGAAGATAAATCCCTCGAGTGCGTAGCTCGGGACAAACACCTGGAAGGCATTTCGACGGACAAACATAACAAACGCATTCTGTTCTTGTAGTTTACCTTCTTTTTTCAGTTTAATCTGTAAAACAAATTTTATTGTCACCAAACATGCGTTGTAACGTTCGTAGGTACAGAAGTGGATTACATGTACGTAAGTTACATGTAATCTATTAATAATAATAAAAGTCAAACTCACGCTCTTGTGCAGATTATGGGATGCACGGGACGCATACTGAGCCATCCTATGCCGAATATTTATATTATCTGCAATGTCAGTCATTAATTTGGTGTCCAGAAGCCTCGGATCTACTCTTTCTACTTGTAAAGCAGCTGCCAGTAAACGATGAACAATCAAATCCGCATATCTAGTAAATAGTTACAGAAACCGCTTTTATACAATACACTTGCAAAAACTAAAGACAAAAACAATTCGACACTCTGAAAATATGTATACCTTCTGATGGGAGAAGTGAAGTGTGTGTAAATAGGCTTCGCTAAACCAAAATGACCATACTCTTGCGGGTTTGTGGTACCCGAGCAACAGTATAAAGCCTGAGTCATGCAGCGGGTTGTAAGAATTTTTATGATATCCCTCACAGAAGGATCTTGGTTTTGAAGTGACTCGTTGAGTGCCTTAGATCCTTGATCAACGACTATAGTCAGTCCATGGGTTTTTGCTGCAATGAGCAAAGCGTCGAAATTAGCTGCGGGAGGGATCGGATGACGACGCAGCATGGCATAGTCGCGAAATTCTGATAAAATAAACTCAGCTACAGAGCAATTGGCGAGAAGCATAAATTCTTCCACCATAGAATGTGATTCTTCCTCCCCTCCTTCTTCCTCGCCATCATCATTAACTTCAGTAGTGTTTAACATCAAAGCCCTAATAAACAACATTCATACTGCTTCAAATAACTGCAACGAGTATTTATATCATGTCCCTCCATTATATTTATCAATATTTTGACGCTGTGACTAATGGCAGTCATATTTACAAACCGACTGTTAAGTAGCAAAAATTAAAACATTTACCCATTATCGAGCCTTTGTTTCTTCAATATCTGGGCCAGATAGCTTAATCGTCTCAAAGAAGGTGTTATCTCATCGTTATCACCAGCTGGGTCGGTATTTAGGCGTGCCTGGGCTTCAGCGTAAGTCAGTGATGCTTTTGACACAATAATTCCTTTGTAGAAATTTGTTTCCAGTATTTGGGCATCCTTAGTCATTTTCCATGTAACAGAAAATACTAGTTTCTCCGTTCCGGAATGAAGCGAACACAGGTTTGAACTTAGCACCGCTACAAAAACCACAACCAGATCTATGAAAATTTCTGTCATAATCATGAATCGTGTTTTGATATTATTCAAGTATATTTACCGGGAATCATGTCGATTCTCCTGTCGGCGAGATATACCGTAGTTCCTCTTTTGCCAGCTTCCTCATCCAAAGCAGTACGAGGGCGGACGAAATGAGACACGTCAGCTATATGAACACCAACTTCGTAAGTTCCATCCTGAAGTTCCCGGCAATGTAGCGTGTCATCTATGTCTGTACAGCCAGGAGGATCCACTGAACAAATTACAAGGTCTTTGAAATCTTTACGAGACTTATACTCCTCTGGAGGAATAATGAAAGGGAGAGTGGGCAAACAAGCTTCGACAGCTTTAGAGAAAGGATCAAAAGGTACTCCGTGCTCATACAGAATAGCCTCCGTCTCAGTTTCAATTTCTCCAACCGGTCCAAGAATTTTGAGATAATGACCCTTAAATTAAGCCAAAATAACATCAAATAATTTCATTTGTTACCCATTTCCTGCCTCTTGAACAACCTGAACACCAACGTATTTTTAATCAATTAATTAATAAGTTACCAAAGGAAATCGTGAATTAGATGGCCAGTTGTCAATTTGAACTACGATTTTGTTGCCCTCAAATCTTTCAACATTCCTAGTTTCAATCCGGACCCTTGGAAGCTTCTTGTTGTCAGGAATAAAATAATGGTAGTTGGAGCTTTCTTGTGCACTTTTTCTGATAATACCGCAACAAGGGGCCCACTTTCTCCTAATAATGCAAATAACTTTGGCTGCCGGCTTGATCTCATTCCCTTTCGCTATGGAGCGATTAGCCACTGCAAGTACTTCTGCTTCTTGCTCATCCCCTGTTACGACAGGATCCGCAGACACAGGAGCCTCCATATCAATATCGGTGACAACAAGGCCTGATGCTGCTGACCAGTTATCTTCGGGAAGCACTTCGATGGCCACGATATCTCCATCTGTGGCGCGGTTAATGTTTCTTGTTCCCTGGATTAAATACTCGGCTGCATCTTGCTTGTCTCCACCAACACGGACGAAACCTTCATAAAAATTCCAGCACCTGTAAGCCCCTTGAAGAAACTTCCCACTTTTTAAGCCCTCTTGAACGGTCTGCAAATCTAAATGTGGGTCGAAGTACACCTCTCCTCTTTCACCCTTTCTGATACCTAGGAAATATAAATAAAAAAAGATCTTTAAAATGTATAATCGCGTGGTTAATAGATAATTTCACTTTCACCAGAACTAGGAATGCAAACGTAATCACTAATTACCAATATCTTCACCAAATGGCACGCGGCATAATTTATCTTCCAAACCCTTAAACTGGTCTGTCATATTTTCGACATAATCTTTCCCTGAACAGACAATTAATGAGCTAGAACTGGACATTGTCTTGCAAACATTTTCGAACTCAGGATCGTCACTCAACGTTATAATTTGAATATCCAGGGGAGCAAAGTGATCTTGAAAGTAATGAACACTAGTCAAGACGAGTTTGAGTGCGTAAACATCCAGTGTTTCACCAGGGCTTCTTTCCACAAATGTATCCCTATTGTTTAATGACATTCAAATTTCATGTTGACCTTTACATGTGTTCAACAATAAAAATTAACACCGTTCGACATATGTACTGTACATGTTATTAACTTACACTGAATGCTCATTTAAAAAATGGACCATTTTCCGATTTTTTATCCCATCCCGTAGCCGCTTATAGATGGCCATGTTTGCTTTGGCCAGTTCCTCCGCAACCGTTTGAAGAATAATAACATTACTGAGCTCCTCCAGCACATCTATCTACGATTGCCATACAGCAAAGATTACAACAAACCTATGCATCACACTCGCAATCGATTTGTTTAGATTTGAGCTAATACACACCTGACGCTGAATAAAACCTGCGTCTGGAAGTAAGTAGTGTTTGAATTTGTACTTCTTGGAGTAAATTGGTGGGTCACCGTCCAGCTTAAATTGTCCTCGAGTAGTTATGGGACAAGTTTTGCATCCGAAAGAACCGCAGTTCACATCATTTCTCAAATACTTTTCCCGCGACAACTAGACAACGGTCAATGAACCACGAAATAGAACTTACTTAATTCCACATTAATTTTCAGTGAAGTACGATAAGTAAATACAACTACATACGTGTACAGTGTAGTCATTAGAAGTGCATAAATAGTGTAACAATTTTTGCTTTACCCGCATTGGCTTCCCCCGGCGATTTTGACGATAAAATGTCACTTCCAAGCGCCGACGATCCGACTCTATAACTTCACATTCCATTGTTTCCACTTCCATTGCAAATCTATATTATATGCATATACATTACATTACAGTTGTCAAATAATAACAGGCATAAAATGAAGTAATTACCGTAATAAGGTACTGTACTAGTTATTTTACTTAAATGAATTTAATTAAACGAAGTCAATAAGTTTAATGAAAGACTTTTTACTCAATTGTTCGTCTGTGCTAATATGGTTTCTTGTTTGAGGTAGGCGCGTGTACTACTTGAATAGTAACAAAACTGTAAATAAGATATCATCAGTTACTTATACTCCTTATACATATACTTAAAACTAAAACTACTGTACATATAGCAGACTTGTAACTTGAGAAGTATGTATTTTCTGTAGAAGCATGGTTGATAATAAACAATGTCGATAGTCAACGATTTCGACAGAAAATAGTTGATTTTGTGGAAAGCGCTGCACTTATTGATCAGCGTGTAATCCAAACTATAATTAAGCTGAAGTACCCCAATCAATGAAAAAATATCAACGGAGAAGTTGTCCTATTGGAAGCGATGTGAGGTTAGAATAACTAACGGTTGTTGTGTCAATGTCAACAGTGTGAGCCCTCGTGCGTGCGGTCTGTCCGGTGCCGGTGCATGCCCTTCCTGCTTCCTATGCTCCTCCTTTCCCTTTCACTCCTTGACTTGGCTCAGTTGTCTGCAACCTGCAAATGCAAACTGTATTAATCCTTTTTTCGTGTTTTTTCTTTTTGATCAAGGGTTTATCTTTTATCATTGGGTGTCCCCACACAATTGGGGAAGCTAGTACAGAAAAATATAAAGTCGAAATGTAGCGCTAGATCGTAAAATTATAACAATCTACCATTAACGGTGTATAACTTGGTGTATCATTTATGCGCGTTTGGTATAACTCACGGAGTACACAGAAGTATATTTGGGTACGATAAATCGTTAATGCTGATGTTAATTGAGGAAATACTGCGTGTTGTAGCGCCAAATTCACGTACTTCGCCATTCGTTATAAATACACGCACCTAAATGAAATTATACTTACTTTTTTTCAGGTGTTACGCTTTGCACCTTATCGCTTTTGCTTCCACGATCGTGTTCGGTGTTGGTGTTGTCTTGTACACTGCATGTCGTTGTGATTGTGAGTTTGTGAGGTGGATTCTGAATTCTGAATGAACTGTGCCAGTGCCACCACGTTGGTATTCAAATATTACCGCTCTTTCAAGGAACACTTCGGCCTACGTGCAAACAGCTGAAATGTGCCCATTGTGTTCTACCACCTACAAGTCAATCGCTTTTTACTTTTTTACTTACAATTAGTAAGAATAATTTGGGTTTTTTAAGCAGGTGAGGTATGTAAATAGTAAATATTAATCACAGGATAAATGGAAGGAATCTCACCGTTAATTTGTAGTAAATTTTGACACCGGGGAGCACAAACACGCCAATAGTAACCAGTGACCAGTAAATGCGTAACAATCAGGCTAAGTCACTTTCTCAAATTCATCTTGATTAACTCTTCTAGTCAACAAAAACCACCAAATGTCTAGTACATATGAATTACCCAAATTCAATGGTCATCCTCCTAAATCATGTTTTATCTTTTACAAGCATTATGGACTGCATCACAGGAGCAACTCCAGAAAGAAAGTCAGAAGATTTCGACGTCCAAAGATAAAAAGCCACAGACACAAATCAATAGCCCTACAACACCATCAATTATCACCTGTCAGCTTACACCCCCGAAAAAATGAAGAATCCGAGAATTTTCCAAAGAACCATGAATACGATTATGTCTTCCCATCCCTCTTTTACACAAATGCATCATCCATTACGGAAATCAAATTGTAGGAAATCGAAGAACGAACTACCAACATAGACGTCATACTAATTTCCGAGACATGGAATATTGGTTCAAAAGATCGTCACCTAATGAATTATGAAACATTCGAAAGCCGCAGGATGAACAAAAAAGGTGGTGGAGTAGTTATTTTTGTTCGTAAAACTTTAACAGCTACAGTGTTTAAAAATTTCCTATATTATAATTCTAGTAATTTTGAAACATGTTGGTGTATCATCAGAACTCCTTATTTACCAAAAACCTGTTCCGTAATCGCTATTTGTAGTGTATACATACTTCCAATGGCTCACTTTAAAGTTCAAGGGAAACTCTTGGAATGTATTACAAACGGTATTGATAAAATACGACAAAAATATGTAACCCCCGGGTTTTTTTATAATCGGAGACTTTAATAGATGGTCCTTAGAAAGTAATTTGTGTAGAATAGCCCAATTAAAACAAATTATAATATTTCCTACTTATTATTCAAGGGAATCGAATTTTGCGTCAACACTGGACCTCTGTTTCACGAACTTAAGTAATTTTTACGAGGACCCTGTACCTGATTTGCCTCTTAGTAGTAAGGAAATTGGTCATGTTTGTTTTTACTCTTTACCCCTTCAAAACAGTAATAGTGCCCCACGTATCAAATACAGAATATAGAAACAAACCAGATTACTGTTTTAGTAGCAAGGAAATTTTTGCTAGCAAACATAATGAGAGTAATTGGGACAAATTTTATTTAAGAACAAATGTTGATGACTGTTGGGAGGAATTAAATAACATCCTAATGAAAGCGTTTTATGAGTCTTTTCCAAACAAACGTGTAAAGGTTAGAAAGGGTAATAAGGGACGGTGTTCGGACAAAATCTTACGCTTAGCTGAGCAAGTGTTCCAGGAAAAAAAAATTGGCATCTTAACTTAAATTTCACTCAAACCAGACATAAATTACACGTCGAAATCAAAAAGTCAAAGGAACAATATCGGCTTAAAATTCTAAAAAAACTTGACTCACCCGACGAATCCTCACTTTACAAAACAGTAAATGAAATTAGTGGAACAAATAAGAAATGCTGTGTTTTCCAATATTTGAAAATTCTTTTTCCTAACTGTAATGAGCAAGAGATGGTAGACAAAATCAATGATCATTTTGCGAAGATTAATAATACATTTCCTCCATGTGTATTTCCTCCAGTAACAGCAAAAGAATCTCTAAATATTATTGTGAACGAGTCCGAAGTATTAAAAACATTAGATTGTATAAAATCCAATAAATCGAACGTGCCTGACAATTACCCTCTCATATTATAAAAGAATTCAGGTTTTCCTGTGCTTCCCAATTGACATTCCTTTATAACATGTCGTTTAGTACTTACCAAATCTCACATCAGTGGAAAAGTGTTGTTATTACTCCTTTAGCTAAATGTGTCCCCATAATGTCGTTAGATAATCTCCGTCCCATTTCTCAAACTAATATTTTGTGTAAAATTTTAGAATCTTTTATGTTCGATAATTTATATAAACAGATCATAAACCAAATAGATTTAAATCAGTTTGGGTGCATACAAAAAGTTTCTACCTGATACTGTCTGGTTAGTCTGTTTGATTTCATAACGAAAAGCCTAGAAACTCCAGGATATTATGTTACAGTATGTTTGATTGGCTATTGTAAGGCTTTCGATCTGGTTGATCACAACTCCCTGGTTAAGCAACTAATGCAGCTAGAAGTTAGTCCAAACGACGTGATTTGGATTGCCAATTTTCTTTCTAACCGTTCACAAAGCACCAAATTAGGCGATAAGCAATGCACGCCCCTCCAAATTAGTAAATCAACGCCCGAGGAACTAAGTTCGCTCCTTTACTTTTTATAAGCCTTATAAATTCAGTAATTGAGAAATTTAAAAAAAGTATGTTAAAGAACTAGACTTGACTGTAGAAATTGGGGCATTTGTAGATGATGTGTTGATCGCGGAAAAAGTCAAATATAATTCTACTCCTCACATGCAAGAAATCATCAATGATTTTTTAGGCTGGAGCTCGGAAATTAACATGAGCTTTAACCCGGATAAAACAGTTATCATTAATTTTGATAGGTCTATAAGTAAGAGATTTGGTAATTGGTAATCAATCCTATAATATTAATAAAACAACTCTACACGTAGTAAATGAGACAAAACTCCTAGGCGTCATCATCAGCAATGACTGTCAGTGGTCCCCCAATATCACCTACAATACAAAAAAAGCTGCAACGAAGATTTATTTATTGCAACGGCTAAAAAGAATTGGTATTGGCCCTAAAGTCTTATTAAAAATTTATGTTGCATACATACGTCCCCACTTAGAATATAATGCTCCATAAGGTGTCGTAATTTAACATGTAAAGATGTTAGCAATCTATCTTCTATCGAACGAAGATGTTTATCTATAATAGTTAGTAAGCGAGTAACAAAAAAAATTACAAAGATATACTTAATACATTAGGTATTACCTCCATCCAATCACGACACTGTTATTTGTTTCTTAACTTCGGTGAAAAACTTTTGAAGTCTCAGAGACTCAACTATTGGTTATTTAAATTTAAAAATAAATGTAATTACTCCTTGCGTAAGAAACCTTTTATTGTTAAATCAAGCTGTAAATACAACCGGTATAAAAAATCATGTATCCCTCAACTAATTGATGTCCTCAACAATTCCTCTCGTAGTGTCAAGTAATATATTGTTCATGTGATTTTCAAGTAAGTCTTCACAACCTCCAACTTGTAGTTGGGTAATATGTGTCTTATTTGTGTATGCATATGGAGAACAAATAAACTAACTAACTAATTAAAAATATGTTAATACCGTGCGACGATTCGGACGTTGTTTCTCCGTGTCTTAATCTGCACAGCTTGTCACTATAAACACTCTATTCACTTTCCACGTTCCAGATACCATAATACAAAGAACTTACCAGAGATAGGTTCTAATTATTTACTTAAGTAATAATTACTAATTGAATTACTAATTAGTAATTAAAGGACAGTAATGATTATTTTCGAAATTTTAGAAACTACTTACTAATTAATACTCAAACTTCGCGCAAGTAAAATTTTAATTACGAATTTGTACTCCAACAATTTATGAAAAAGTAGTTATTATTTATTACTGGAAATATAATTTAAATTGAAGTTAATTCCAAAATTTCTTCCCATCCCACCGTAAAACTGGATGATACATAAACAAAATAGTAAGCAAAGATTATAGCAATATTTGAACCTGTGCAACCCCTCAGGGCATTCTTTATGTTTCGTCGTTTCGTGTTACAAACGGAACATTTGACTTTTCAAAGCTTGCACCTTATGTTTACTTGGTTTTATGCAGTGTTGCTTCATTTTTGCAATGCTTTATAACATAACATATGTACATAGTATGTATATTTGTCTTTAGTAATGTACTGAATCATATGCCAAAAATAATATTTTCCGTTTCATATAAACGCTAAAATTAATATGTAGTACACAGTATACGTTACCTTTAAAAGTAATTACTAATTGTAATCAGTAATTTGAATTAATATTAAAAGTAATTAAAAAAAGGTATGAATAATTCAAAAATATATAAGTTAATTAAATATTTTACCTATTACTTTGAAAATAATTTCGCAGTAATTAAGTAAATAATTTATTATTTGGGAAAAAATTGGGAGTAATTAAATATTTTAGTCATTACTTAAATTTTAGTAACTAACCTAGCACTGGTACTTACAAAGGTATAACGTAGTGTATAGGATAGGATATAGGAAAAAGGATCACTCACCAAAATTTGTTTGACACTTTTGGTGGGGGAACTCAAATTACAATTACATTTGTGAGTACTTATATATAACATGGGGGTACATGGGATGGAACAGACTTTTGTCACATGCGATTTCCTAGATTCTGTTCCAGCTTAAACGTAGTAATTTTTCATCGAAAGAAGGGGACTTAGAAATGCAGTCTAAGTCGCCCTCTTTCAATTGATACCATAATCACAGAGCAATTCCTTGTCATTTTTCTGCAACAAAGCGTCACACCTGAAATGTCCGAATGGAATATTCTTTTGGCAAGCGTGTGTATATATGTATGAGTATGGACCAGGACGAGGTAGTGCAGTGGCTACCGTGTGCACGCTGCTTGGGAGAGGGCGTGGGTTCGATCCCCACCCGA
>JAQGBT010005026.1:0-15165 GCA_034698585.1 Disparrhopalites patrizii
TACGGAATTCTAATTCCAATTCTAATTCTACGGAATTCTAATTCCAATTCTAATTCTACGGAATTCTAATTCCAATTCTAATTCTACGGAATTCTAATTCCAATTTTAATTCTAATAATTTCTAATTACAATTAATACAATTATGCTAAATTACATTCGTGGTCCTTACAAGATTTACATATTTACAGCGTCACCACAGCCTGTTAAATTGTGTATTATTTTATTTCTGTTATTTGATTGTTCAATCACATTTTTAACCTAATTTTTAATTTAATGTTTAATTCGAATCTAATTTTTAATCCCATTTCAATTTTGAATCTAATTTTAGTTCTAATTTTATTCGTTACTTCATTTTAAAAAAAAGTAAGGGAAAGGAAATTACTGTCTGACTGTGTCTCCGGAGGAGCCGGTGACGTCCGGAAGGACTTGGTTGCCAGAAGTGGTGCCCGCATTTTGTTGGGGTCAATATTGGAGTACTGATTATTCTGGGAAGCCAGCGGCGGCGGGGGCCATACGAAGCGGGTGTTGGTTTGATTTTCGCCTAAGCAATTCAAGTTGATAGGAGTTGGGGATTGCCTCGTGTGAATTGGCTTCCGAAACTACATAATTTAAAAAAGTATCCCCGAAGTTATCAATGGAACAACATTCATAATCATTATTAATCCTATTTATAATTCATTTCCTTCATCATAATTCAGCACAAGCACAGAACGAATTTATTTTAATTTTATTTTTACATTCAAATTCTGGAAACTAGGAGGATTATTGGGGAATCTAGGTGCAGCCCGTTGTGGTCCGTAGGTGTCACTATTTGCAAACAACGGAGAATTCCCTCCACTCCCGCTCCCGGGAGAATTCTGATGATGTGGGGCATCGGAGAATTGTCCATTTTGAAATCTCCTTTCCCCGGGCATTTGTTGGTGATATGATGAATAGTACAAGCCCGGATTCGCAACCACCAACGGCTTATCATCCTCAGCCCCACTACTATTATTGCTGGGACTGACCTTGTCCATGAAATTGGTGATGTTCGGCACGGTGGTGGGGGAGCCCAACTGGGAGGAGTAGGGACTACTCTTGGGCCGATTTTGATAGACCCCAAAAGGAGCTGGGGAATTGTAGGGGACATTATAAGGATTTTTGATGGAGTTCCCCCCCTGGGCAATCTGTGACTTATTATTGTTGTTCCCCGAATTGTTACTACCCGCATTACCCGCATTAATGCTGGTGTTGTTATTATTATTGGAGAATTTCGGGGATGTGGACAGGGGCTTGAAAGAGTGGGGAGACACGGCCGTGGAGCTGAGAGCGGCGTAGCTGAAATCCCCACGGGAGGTCGCATCCGTTTTGGAGAGTAAATCCGATGTCTGACCCGAACTGGACCAAGGCTCTCCTTTCTGGAGCTGCTCCAACAAGTCTGTGCGCTCTCTGTTCCAGGATATTATATAAATATTATTTAGTATACGGTAGAAAATAAGTGTCACATTATTTACTGGACTTCAAAAATTACTTAACTATTTAATTCGAAAGTTGTATGTATACATATATTTGAGGGCTGTTTAAAGTAATTTCTTCTGACTTCAGTAGTTTAGTGTCCAGAAAACAAGTGGTAAGGGAAAAACACAATCAATGTATTTATCTGTAGTTATTTGGTAGCTACTTTACCCACTCTCTACAACGATTTCCCTTAAATCAGCTATTTTTCCCTGTGATAGCGAACTGTCTGCATTAACAAGTTACAAAGGGAGTTTTAACAGAGAAAGTTTCCGCAGAGAAAGGTTTAACAGAGAAAGTTTTAACAGAGGAAGTTTTAACCAAGAAAGATTTAACAGAGAAAAATTTAACACACGAAGTTTTAATAGAGAAAGTTTTAGCAGGGAAAGATTTAACAGAGGAAGTTGTAACAGAGAAAGTTTTAACTTTTAACAAATAAAACTTTTAGCAGGGAAAGTTTAATTAGTGCAAGTTGTAACCTAGAAAGTATTAACAGAGAAAGTTCAACCCGGAGAAAGTTTTACTAACAAAACTAAACCTTCACTAACAGAGGAAGTTTTAACACACAAAGTTTTACAGTTTTACTAAAGAACGTTGTAGCAGAGAAAGTTTTACTAAACACGCTTTAACAGAGAAAGTGTTAACTGACAAAGTTTTACTAGTGAAAGTATTACTAGAGAAAGTCTTAGCGGAAAGTTTTTGAGGGGAGCATGATTCAGAGAGAGAGTCTGTTATAGAAGATTATATTATATGGGAGTCTGTTATATAGAGTTGACTGTAATTGGGAATTCCTACAATATTTTAATGACCCAGGGTCGTTGATTTCCCTGCTAAATGTGCGTTTTTGCTATTCGATGGAGAAAGTCTTAAGTGACCCGATAAACACAAGTTATATTGTACACAGATCCTGCTTTTGAAGGACGTTTCATGTATTACTGTATGCATTACCCGTTTCGGGGCGGTGGAATGGACGTTTCTTTTGGCTTTGGAAGGCTACTGGGACCTGGGAAGCCGTGCATTCTCCTAAAAATCTTCTCCTCCTCCGGTTTCAGGTTTCCGATTTGGCACAAGAGTTTAAACACCTAAAATGTCACCCGTAATTTAATTTTGCAAAATTGAATTATTTTCACATTAAAACATGTTCAAACTGTCTGTTTAGGTTGGACTTACAAACGTCAGTCAAGCATGAAAATGTGGTTTTTAAACAAATACTTTTACTGGGAATTAGCTTACTTGAAGCTCGATGCCGAGACTCCGAATTAACATTCCCCGCTGCATCAAATTCTTCATCCTCTCCAATTCCTCATCGACGACGATCGGAGCGGGGACAAAGCCATTGAGTTCCTTGATTTTTTTAATGATGATCTACAAAATCATTAAAAAAAATTGTGAGACCTCGAAGGACTAAAACAAAACTGAATGTTTCCGCATGTACCTTCTTTTTAGGTTTCGGCTTATCCCCATCCGCAGGAGACTCCGGCCGAACTTTGTCTTTCGGCCTTTCTAATGTAATAGGTCCTAATGCCAGCCGTTTTTTCTCCTCCTGTTGCTTCAGCTTCTGAAACCAAATTAAAAGTGGTATTATTTGTGGTTTGTCCAGGGACATTTCCGCCTGGAAACACATGAACTAAAAATTCCGGGTCAACAGTGGGTGTATAAGTCGTATGAGACCAACTACATTGTATTCCTCCATTTGTGTCCTCGTACAATTCGCCCTGGCTTGAGAGGCTGCCGTCTCGTGGTACAAGGACGAGAGGTTTTGCTCGAAGAATTTGTCGTACTTCTCCGAATGTGGGGATGGATAGACCAATCGGTAGCCTCCGGCATGATCCAATTCCCACTGGAACTGATGATCCGCCTGGGACATCCCATCGATGATGTCGGGGTTAATCTTATTTTCTTTCCTAGGATCACATTGCATGGGGTAACTACTGACCATTATTATTGTTTTAAAACATTTCCTGAACCTAGAAGGGCTAAATTTAAGAAATCCAAAAATATCATTGTCTCACTTTTCATTATGTTTATTCAACAATCGATCTTGCACCCGCCTTCGGTCTGCACTTTCTACCTTGTAACGGTCCAGCTGCTTCATATTTAACATGGCGAAAGTATCATTGAGCAGGGACTCTTTGATCTCCCGGTCCAACTTGGCGTCCGTATGGAAACTTGGGGAGTGATTGACCTTTGACATAAGGAAGAATGCTTAAAATGTGTCATTTACCTTTTAAATATGTAAATTAATTTTCTTTTTAAATTCACCGAAATTAATTTTCCTTTTAAATGTAGGGAAATTATTTCCTTTTTAAATATACGGAAACTAATTATCCCTTAAAATAAACGCATTTTTCTGAATGAAATTACTTCCAATACAAAAGGCTTCAATTTGTAGTCTAGGAGAATGTCAAAGCCCAGGATTTCAAAGCAAGCACTACAGAGGTCATGATGAGGGAAGCAAGTTCGGTAATTGTGCTTCAGAATTGGATGAGCTGAGATGATTGTTTTAATAATGACATCATCAACGCTGGTAATCAATTCCTGCGTGTCATAGCTTCTTTGTTCCAGCCATCGATAAACTGCAGATAATTTCCTGGTAAAAAAAAATTATTATAAAAAAAATTATTTAAAAATGAAATTCAATATTTTAAATAAAATAATTCTTAATTCCGAACTTAGAAAATATCCCATAAGGAAGTTCATCTGCGATTTTTTAAATTCATATTTATTTAGTTTGGAAAGTAAAATAAATTACCTTTTACTCCCACCTTCGTCATCTTGAACGTAATCTCTACTATATTTATTCACGGCGTAATTGGTAAGGTGCATGTAGGAGTTTTCAGTGTTATTATTCGTCGGTGGTTTATACTTGGCTGTGGCAAATCTTTAACCGAAACAAAACAATCCCAATCCAATTTATAGATCAACATTTATATACAATCCAAATTATACAAAAAATAGATCAATCAATCACAATCACAAGATTGATGTGTAAAATACTATTAATGAAATTATAATATTTAAAAATTTATTGAACTCACCTAGCCAGCCCTTCATTAAACACGTAAATTCGGAGGGGGTCACAGGTGGTCATTAGTACATAAATGCGAAGATCAAACTTGAAATTATCGATAAGAAATGGCTGTAGGGGAAGAAAAAATAATAATGAATTAAGCATTTGTATTAGGTAAGTAAATGTAATCAAATCACAATGGAAGTTTCATTTTTAGGTACATAGATGCATTTAACCCTTTGTGAACTCACTTTGGCGATATAAAGTTGACAAATAATTTTTCCAAACGGATTCAAGTCTTTAATATTACGGATGAGGAAGATCCCACGCCCTTGACATCCCATTTCAGGCTTGCAAATGTAAGTCTTGTTTTTCCGATTGTGGGCATAACTCTGAAGATCTCCTAGGCTAATAATCAATTATCATGAGGTTTTAGCCACAAGGATAGAAAAATACCATTTAAATTATATGTCATTTGAAAACATTTGGACTAACTCGGCGGGTAAACTCCAAGTTTTAGGGAAAATGTCATATTCGTTATTAAAGAGTCTCTTCATACGATTTAGATTACGAGACAAAAGATCCTTCCGACAAATTTCGTTCATTCCCGGGAAATGATTCACGAGCTGGAAAGAGGGGAAAAAACGTTGTTGTAAAGGGTTAAATTGCAAACCAATTTATAGCTATTACAATGCAAGTTTTTAATTTGAAGAAAAAATTCAACGTTTTTTACTCCAGAAATGGCATCTTGAATGTCTCACCTGATACCGCCGCATGTCCATTGCCCGCTCCAGGGACACACTAAAGTCCGTCCAGTAAATGTTCCAAGATTCATCTTCCCCCACTTCGACCAGGCTGTAGCGTTTGGCCACAGACCTCACGATTTCGTACCGACAATTTGTCAGACAAATGGTGAGAGGCCTTGGGGTAAAATTCAACGTAATTAATGGCATTATACACATTATAATTTAGAAAGAGTCACTCTGCGCGTTATTTTTGCACAACGACTACGAATTTTAGTATGCGCTTTAAAGAAAAATTAGACTCGTTGCGCGTTTTCAATTTCTTGGCGAATTACTATGTAAATTATGTTGTCAGAATACAATTTCTATTTTATTTTTGATTACCTTACCACATATGTAAAAATAGACAAAAATTTTTGGCATGAATGAGAAAGCTCATAGCTCATTATTACACATACGTATTATTATTATTATTTAATATCCGAATATAGGAGGTGTTGCTTCCAAAAATACTCATTTTAAAGCTTAGCTACGTTAATTAGGGAGCGGGTCATCTTTTTTTAATTATATTTTGTGATTTGTGAGTGTGAATAGATATAAAATAAAGTAACTATTCTCAGTTTCCCAGGAAGATTGTCTTATGTCTAACTCTATTCTTCAATTAATTTCCCGATTCCCGACACTAATTATTAAATCCCCGAGACTAACATTTTAAAATGGGGAAATGGCTAAACCGTAGCGTCTGGCGACGCACGCAACAATTTATGATGCTTTCTGCTTGTAGCGTTGTAGCGGGTAATTAATAGTAGGGACATTTTACACAATTTCAAAAATATCAAAAATATCAAAAATCTGACTACAAGCTTGTTTCAATTTGTTGGCAAAGTTACGGGCTTTCCTGGGAAAAATACGCATTTTTCGGGGGGAATCGGAAGGTGCGCTTTTTATTAGTGCTCAACTTTTTTTTTTGTTGTCCTCAGGGTACCACAAATCTATTTTGAGTATATTGACGGGATGTGCGAGGCTGCGAGGTGCTTTTAATTTCGGTGCATTTTGCTCGTTTGTCTGCCCCTAAAATTATACATATAATTCTAGTGCACAATAATTATAGTATTTTAGAAAAAAAATGGAACCTGGGTTTCCTCCGTCTTTTCCGAGGTTTTTTCGCCGCAGCCACATTAATCGCTTTCACACCTTTGACAGTTTTCCCTCCACCAGCTTTCTTTCCCGCATTTGAATGGGCTGGTTTTTTGGTTGCCACAAATTTATTATTATTCGCCTCCTCTGCGTCGGTTGAAGGAAGATACAATAATAAAAAAAAATTATAGGTACAAGTTGTCCATGTTAAATACTCATAATGAATAACAATAACAAATAACTCCTTGGCTTGGACGAAGCACTTTGCCCATTTTATTCGATGAATCGCCATGAAATTCTTGGAATACCTGCTGAATCCGAAGAGGAAGTGGTGGTGGTGGATGAGGCTGATTCGGACTCTTCGGATGAAGAATCACTGTCCGAGGACGATGTATCACTGTCCGACGAAGATTCACTCTCTTCCGACGACAGACCTTTCTTTAATTTATCTACACGGGAGAGACTGCAATTATTGTTCAGCATGTATGGAAGCATGAATGACTAATTATCTGTATTGTGCATACATAAACGTGTACAAATTGTACAAATTACAAATTCCCGTATATGAAAATATATTTAAAAAATCAAATATAAATAATTGTTCGGGAAAAATTATGCTACATTTTACTGGTATAGCTAAGTATCAACAACTCTATTAATTGCTCAAAGAGTCTATTCCATACCTCTTTTGACGACAACCATTTTTGTTGGGTTTTACGTGGAAAAAAAACTCGTAGAGGTATCTCAAATGGGACTCCACTTGGGCAAAGACAAAATACTGAACGGAGAGGGAAGAGGCTGGGCCTGGAAGGTCTCACCTGGAATGTCGACGTGGACAAATATTATGGATGTATTCAGTATGTTAGAAATACGTTGGAAGACATCTGTACAAAAAAAAATTATTGCATTAAATCATAGTTATAATTTATAAATTATAAAGGATCGCCTTCTGGATATCGACGACGTCGATATTTTTCCGCACCTGTATTTTGTATCTGCAATCAACTAAAAATGCAACTTACATTGAATACAGGGAGATTCTTCAAGTATTTCAAGGGACTTGGCTTGCTCCAATATGACGACTCCAGCCTTCCAGTTGTCCGGTTCCGCAGCTTCCAGCCCCCGCTTTCTTGCTCCAAGTGTGACTCCCAAGAAATGACCAAAAATTGTGGCTGGGTGCGAGTTTTTGGAATGGTGAAAGTATTTTAAAATCCTAATAAAAACAGGGATTACTTACAAAAAATATTATCGACTATCTTACTAGCTCCTCCTGCTAGACTTTGATGATTGGGCTCTCGGGGAATCTTTTGTGGAAGAAAACAATGGTAATTGAACTTAATGGCCACAGTAGATGTTCAGAAAAGTTTAAAACTATTATTATGTAGATCAACTAATTTTTGGACTGGGTTCACTGGGTATTTATTATTTAATGGAATTGAAATGAGAAACTTGGATATTGGAGGAACAAAGGGATGCATCATTTTATTGGAAGTAATAATGGATAATAAATAATAATAATATTCGATAATAATTATTCGATTATTATAATTATTCTTTAGTATGTAATAATATTATGGATGATGGAGGATTAGATGGATAAATACAGAGATTGTGGAAATGCATTAGTGAAATGAAGGATGGGGCCGGCGCGGGGTGCGGGGGCCTGGAGCTGGGGCTGAAGAAATATGATTGAACTGGATTACTGGACTGGATTGTAAAAATATGAAACTGGAGAAAGCTTTTTTTGTTATTGTTTGTTGAGAAAAATATAAAAAATTGAGAAACAAAGAACAGAAGAATTAAAAACGATTTCTCAAAATAATTATCCTACATTCAAAATTCAAAAGCGTTGAGTCGATATCGATAATTTATTACCTCTATTACCAGTATTGAGCCGACAGCCGATAATCTGTTTTAAAAAAGATTTACATAAATACAAAAAAAATTGAGGAATACCAAATGTCAATGCAAAATGCAATGCGCATTGCCACTAATGCCAGTTGCCAATGCGGTCGTGCACTCGTGCAGTGTGCAAGTGCAATAATAATGACATATTATTTTTTGATACTGCAATGAATATTATGGAAATAACACGTGACGCGAAAATAATTACTCCCTTCGATGTTTTAATCAACAATATTGTTATTGATCCAACTTACGGAAGTTAAGTTACCCGGTGACACGGCTGTTTCTGACTAATGGGTGAAGAACACTGGTATCATTTAACATGTGTCTATTTTTATCCAAATGACCATTACCCGACCCATTACCCACAATCGTGTCCAGTCATTAGCCTGCCTGCCTAGTAAAAGTGTTAAACAAAATTTTTGTCCCTGCTGGGAACAAAGTAAAACATGATCGAAAATTGACATATTTGATTTTTTGAAAAAACTGGGGTCAAATCGCCAAAAATGGTTTGATAATGATAAAAAAAATCCCGGATTCGCATTAAACTACACGAAAAGTATATTGCGTTTGTTTGCCACAGTTGGGGAATATATGGATAAAGCAATGTGGGGAAGCACACTTATGTGTTAATTAACTTAATTACTGAAAAAAAACAGGCTTCACGACCATCTAATAAATTATTACAATGTGCATTTTCTGTCACACTGCTTACATTCTCGAAATTCAGGAAAGCATTTTATTTCCGGCTTTAATTTGTATGTATTTTGTGTGCTTTTGTGTACAAAAGCACACAAAACACGTTTTTTAAAACTCCAAATTGGTTTTTAAAATTTTATTGTTCGAAGTACAAAAATAAAAGTTCGGCAGCTCAATAATATTCCTGATTCCTCTCCACAGCGGACACTACCAATACTAATGCTACATATTTTATTTACATTTAAATATTTTTACTTTATGTGTGCATGGGCTTAGGATAGCTTGGTATAGCTTCGTTTTGTCTACACTTCATATTAAGGGTATGACTTTCATTGTCATTAAAATGAGGGAAAAAGTGGTATGAATTTGTAAAACTGCTTAATAAATTAATTATTATGTACAATTAAACAAAATTATAATAATTATTATGAACATTATCTGTGCATGGGAACAAAGGCAGAACTTGAGCCCCCAAATAAAATTTTACTGAAATGATTCATGGCACTGAAACCTGAAGAATGATTGATTAGGACATCCCCGAGCAAAGGTGGGGATGATGAGGAAAAGGGGTAAATATTTCCAACATTTACAGAGGGAAAGGGATGATCAGCTTCCGTGGCAGTAGCTGGAGGAAGGCCCAAAGGTTCTTGGAGAGTCCTTTGTGGATTCCGGAATTCACTTTGTCCTCCGTCGTTTTCTTTGAATCCACTCAAAGTGGTGTTTGAACAAGAACTGACATTGGGTCTTCTTCTTTTGACCTTTGTCGAGGTTTCGTCTGTTAATTCATTTTCGGGGCTGGCTCCAGCCAGCAGCTGTGACCTTATGTCTTCCAATGTCAATGGATTCATCCGTTCAGATCCCGCAGAACCAGGGAGATTTCCCATTTCTTGCTCTCGGCGAAAACGAGCCCGTCGGTTTTGAAACCAAATTTTTACCTGCATAACAATTAAAAAAACATTCTACTATTAATTTAATTCCGTCATTAGCACGGGACTAAAATAGGGGAGTCATTATATTCATGTTGTTTCATGGAATAAAAAGTATGCATGGAAAAATAAAGCGCTTAATATCGGGGGAATATGGCCTCTTTATTTTGTCCGGGGCAAAGAAGGAACGCTAAGGAAAAATAAATTTCCCGTATAATCCACATTATTTTGCTGGGAAATCTTCGAAGTATCTACAAACGCCTCAAAAGTCTCCTTGTAATTTTAACATGGAAATTAATTTAAATAATTTACCCGGGTTTCGCTCAGATACAATGACTCGGCCAATCTGTTGATGCAGTCTGGAGACAAGTAATGCGATTTTTTGAATGCATTCTCCAGAACGGCGATCTGGTGGGCTGCAAAAGGAATTCTGGGTCCCCGACCATAACGTTTCCGGTTGCTCCTTTTCTTAGAACCTACGTAAAAGTTAGGACGAATTAAAACAAATTATTTTTAGTATTCCATAGCCAAACTTTACAAGCTTTAATTCAATCCAATTATCCAAAATACAATTAAATTGAATAATTAAATGTTTTAAGTTTTAACCAATTGTAAACATTTAGAATTTTTTAAAGCAACAAGTAACAATGTAAGCAGAGAATTCAAAGACGAATGTTGATAAATTTAATGTTTTTTTTTTTAAAAAAAAGCTCAATTAAACATACGTTAACCTGTTAAAAAAAAGAAAAGTACAAATAAAAAATCTTACGAGGCAATTTCGGTGGCTTGAACCTACTGCAATAAAGCCAGGAAAAGTCGTTGCCATCATCAGAGCCGTATTGCCTCTCATTGTCGGACCTTGATTGATCCTTCGGTAAAATTTTGGGAGATTCACCACTGACTGGAGTCGGGAATTCCTCTGCTGGACAAAAATTACCGGGAGTAGATCCTTCCTTTTCCAGCACTTTTAGATGGGGAAATGCCACCTCACTTTTCCCAAAATAAGGAATCTTCAAAATACTTTCGATACTAAAATCAAATTTTGTCTTCGTCTCCAGCTCTTCTTTAGCACAATTCGAAGACAAATCTGCTTCCGCCATTTTGAGGTAATATCAAAAATTATTTCTGTCCAAAATAATCCCCTTGAAATGATTTCCTCTTGAAAGTCCTCTTGAAATAATTTTTTTTCAATAATTTTCTTATAATAATTTTTTTAAAAGAATTCCCAGTGTCCCAAAAAAATGTTCTTCACCTCTACACCTTCCCTTCCGGACTGATCTTCGGTAGGGATGGTCCTGACCTAATATTCCCGGGGACGTGTGTCACTATCTCTCAAAGATGCGCTCTTAACCAAACAAGTGAGATCATCCAGGTATCTTCTGCTATTGCACCCTCTTTAAGGGGGGAATATCCATCTATTCTTCCTAAACCAACACAAAAAAAAAAAAAGAACAACAAAGATTTTTAAAAATCTTTTTGTCTCCACCGCAATACCGTATACCTTTTATCCCTGTCCAGGAATTATTCCAGGAGCATGAACAAAGCCACGAGACGAGAAAATAATATGAGCAACGTTTTTCCTCTTACTTTTTCTGGGCATGTTCTTCCGGAATAATCCACCTATGGGATGAAGCACTGGAAAAGAGTTACTTTTCATCCCATCCCCATAATTATTTCTTGGAAAAATGGTCCTTCACATGGATGTATATACATACATATGTATGTATTTTTTTAAATTTAATATCATATTTTGTGGTTTGTATCCCCTCGTAAAGCACAGCAGGGATGGAAGGTGCGGTAATATATCTGTAAAATTATTACAAAGCAAAAAACAAGAAGCCCACAATGAAACGCGAGGCGTCATCTCATTCCCATTGGAGGATTCATCCCATTGGGGGCTGGCATCTTTTTTTTTTTACCCTTCTAAAAGATGAGGTTATATTTTATTAAAGTACTGGTTCGATAAAATGGTTAATTCCTCTATTTTTCTGTGGACTTTACATCTATGTGTAAACTTGTGTGCACAAATAATATCAAGTGATTGAAGGCATATGTATAGGTACATCATGTGTATACCTAAAAGAACGCCGCAATGGCGTAAAAATTTGGGTAAAATTATACTCCGATTCTTTCGTTAATAAATACACAAAAGCGTATTTTTTCGGAGAGCTACAAATAGTATGAGTATCTCCTTGCTAATTAGTTCTGAAGAAGGGAGACAGAAAGAAAAAAGGGTAATCATTAGACCATTTAATTCCGTAGTTTTTGAAGGACATATTTTTGCAGGGCTATACCGGAAAGAAAGACCTCTTCCTTAATAATAATATCATATTTTCTTTTGCATAAAATGCCTAGTAACATTGTGCTATTGTAATAGGGAAAATAGTTTTTGAAATGAAAAAAAAAAGGATTCAGATCTTTGGAAGTTGTGACTAATAAGTTCCGTTTACAATATAACGAGTTGATTAGTAATAGTAATACAAGGTGTTTCCCTTTTTTTCCTCCCCTTTCCTTGTCAGTTGTCAGGAATGAAGAGGGATGAATGGGATGAGACTTAAATTACATATTTTTTTTTATTTACTGTACTATAGGAAATCCCTGGGATAAAGCCCCGGGACATTTTTCTATGCCTTTCTCCCCTACTTTCCCCTAACAAGCTTCCGGCTAAAGTAAAAAGAAAAAGAAAAATGTATATAAAAATGTATTTGATTAGCCTGGAACAGGAATTGATTATCCATTCTGCTTTCTACTGCCTGAATGCCTAATTAAATCCTGCTTGTCAGTCCAATGAAGCTCTTCTCAGAATTTAATAATAAGAAGGAAAAATATCCGTAACAGGAAAAAGTGCTTTCAGGTAAAACTTTTTCTTGGTAATAAGGCCTTAAAAAATTCGGAGATGAAAAATCCAGAAAGGGTATTTGACTAATGTGGACCTTCGGAGTGTTTTTTTTTAATCTCGAATAATTGGAGCATTTATTTTAGCAGTAAAGAATTAAAATATATGTATCGACGTGATTGCCTTTATGTTTATTATTTAACACATGCATATTTACACATATTTTGTGCATTTCCTGGGCATATAGGAATAAAAAATGTTGTGCACATAACATGTCTATATAAATATACACACAACCAGCTTTGTGTGGACGGATTTATATGTCACAGCCCTTGATCTTTTACCGCAATAACGAAAAAGATAGATTCAAAATGTATGTATATTAATGTAACACCTGGTACATTATGTAATATTATAATTTTGTTTGCTGGGCGTGGATGAAAGTGTCAGATTTCTTGAGATTGAAATACAAAAGACGAACAAATTACACTAACAAAATGTTTTTCTCCTCTGCATATTTCTTAAAAGGAGGAACAAATTTTTTTTCTACGAATTTGTTCCAGAAAACCGAAATATGCAAGGAGACAAATGAACGTAAGGGTTAATGTTGTATGTATATTGAATGTGCATATTTTTATGGGCTTGTCATAATTGACAAACAAGTCCACCGTGATTTTTACCCCACAAATTTGCACACACAAATAACTTAAGAGATTTTTCAGTTGCGTGACAAGGCGAGTAGATTGTCAGGGGAATGAAATGTAAGATGTTTTTTTTAACTTTGAGAGAGACAAAAAATTAATAGGAGCGTGTGTCAACCATGCTTATGTGCTGTCAACATCAAAGGTGTTTTTCTTGACACATTCTTTTCAAGTAATTAGAACCTTCTGGGGTAACCTGAGCCTCCAACACGGCCAGTAATTTTGTGTTCCATTTCTCCAGGTATGTCAAGCTCCAGTATTACACACGGCCCTATCTGGTCGTTACGCGTCACCGAGTCACCGAGTTTGGTCACACAAAGACATTTTATGACATGCGAGTACCTTCTTAATTTGCTTAGGTTATTGTGAATAATCAGTAGCCATTTGTGACTTGAACATTATTTTATCCTTTTTTTCAGATTCTATTTCAGACAAACGTTGGTAACGACAACAATGTCAGCGTTCATATGTAACGTGTCTACGTTCGTGATTAAGTCGTGTAATGTGCGTTAAACTATTTTTGGTATTGACCAGTCTCATGTATTTTAGCCTTCAGATTTGTCTCCACTTATAGCTATTACTATTGATGAACTAGAGTACTAGAGGAAATATTGCCTCTTCTATACTTAACTATGTTTGACATGTACAAATATATATACATATATGTACGTAAAATAAATGCCTGTATGTACATAATTGACACGACCAAGAAATTCTTCCACGAACTGAAATCCTGTCTCTTGTAAGCTTCACACTTTGTACCTGATAAGGATGAGAGTTGTTATCTTCAGCTAGTATGTAGTATATTATGTCTATAGGTATGTACATGCATATGTGTGTATAAAGGTGTACGGAAAAACAAAATCGGCTGTTATCCTCAGGTTACGATCTGTATCTCGAACTGCTTAGGACTGCTGCCCAAAAAATCCCTTATGAGCCTTTGGTAAGAAGGGACAACCGAAGTGTCAAAAATATTATTTGAAGAAGAAGTGAAGCAATACGGGTTTAATTACTGGATTACTACTCACCGAATTGTTTACACTAGACAAAGCTGACAAATGACAACAGCATTGCGGCAAACACAATATGACTGTGCGTATTATGTTATATGCACGAAAAGACATAATTATAAACAAGTTTTTCTGGGGCTTCTTCATCACTTCAACCCTTTGAAACCCAAACATTTCGGAGAGAATGCGGGGGAAAGGTAGCGAACGGAGAGAGAGAGAGATATAGAGAGAGAGAGAATGGGAGCAGGTAGCAGAGAGACTGAGCCAATGGTAGAAAGAAACTGAAAAACGTAATCAATAGAAAAATAAAGGAGAAAGAGGAGAAACGGAAATAACTTTCAACTGGACAGAAGAGAGATCGAGCGTAATATGAAAGCTAGAGAGATAGATAAAAACAGACAAAACAGAGAGAAAAAGGAAATTAGAAAACACTTAGAAAGATGAAAACAGAAAAAATAAGGAGAAATAGGAAAACAGAAAATATACCGAGAAAAAGCAGAAATCTGACACAGGAAGAAAAAAATACGAAAACAGAGAGAGAAAGGAGGCAAAAAAGTGAAGGAAAACAGAGATAGAGAGAAAAAGGAAAAGAAAGTGAAGGAAAACAGAGAGAGAGAGAGAGAGAGAGAGAGAGAAGGAAAAGAAAGTGAAGGAAAACAGAGAGAGAGAGAGAGAGAAAAGGAAAAGAAAGTGAAGGAAAACAG
>JAQGBT010005027.1:0-15163 GCA_034698585.1 Disparrhopalites patrizii
AAATAAACCGAAAAGG
The DNA here is from genome assembly GCA_034698585.1 of Disparrhopalites patrizii. Classification (NCBI taxonomy): domain Eukaryota; kingdom Metazoa; phylum Arthropoda; class Collembola; order Symphypleona; family Sminthuridae; genus Disparrhopalites; species Disparrhopalites patrizii. The sequence continues at coordinate 17 of JAQGBT010005027.1, forward strand.
AGTGAGAAAAATAAACCGAATGAGAGAGAGAGAAAAAGAGAGAGAGAGAAATAAACCGAAAGATAGAGAGAGAAAGAGAGAGAAATAAAGGGAAACAGAGAGAGAGAGAGAGAAATAAAGGGAAAGAGAGAGAGAGAAAGAGAAAGAAAGAGAGAAACGGAGATACAGAGAAAAACTGTGATTGAAAAGATGACATGGTGTCTTGGACGATGATGATAAAATAAACGCATCAAAAGACACGTTTGTTCCCTCATTTTTCCTTCCTTGCAAGGAGGAGGGCTCTCCTTGATTTGAGAGAGAGAGAGAGAAAGAGACGGAGTGCAAGCAAATATATACACATGATAATTTGAGGAGTGAGCTTGTACATTCTGAACCTTTGAAGCGTTATTTTTCTAGAGAGAGAGAGAGAGAGACAGAGGAGAAAAAAAATAAGCTGTAATATGGCATTCAATTTACAGAGATTGCTTGTTACCAGCCTGTAATTCAAGTGCACTGCAAAGGTACTTTTCGTATATAGATGTTATTTTTGTCAGATTTGTCTTCTTTCCCTCCGTCTCTTATGGGTGTTTTTTGGCTTATTTGGTCGTTAGCATTGTGGCATATTACGTGGTTATTTCCCCTTCCCCTCCCCCGCCCAGACATGCCACAGTGGCTTGTCACACTACTTTATCCCCCCGCTGCTCTCTGCCACGACCATTTTTCCTTATTTTGGTCTTTTTTACAGGATTTCCCTCCCTCTCTCTAGCATTTCCCTTTTTCATCTTTCTAAAAACCACTAAAAAATCCCGGGATTGGATAGTACTACAAGAGGTCGTTGACAAATATTTTTTTAGGCTCCGCATTTTTTTTATCTTATATATACACGTTTTATAAGTCAAATTTTGACGGTGTTTATTTTGTGAATGCGTATTTTCGTCATCTCCAATCGTTGTTGATGTAACATCACAGAATGAAGACGTGGCCATCCCCTCACTGGAGGCAATGAATGATCTTTGAGGTTGTGGGAAAGGGGATTTTTCCCCGATTTTTTTTTCTCTCGATATAAACATCATATTTAGAAGAGGAAATGGTCAGGGCCAGGGATGGGGCGGTGTCGGGAGTGTCATAAAATCCAGTAAATTCCGCGTATAATTCCCCTTAATTTGCGAAACGTGTGAGAGGATGAGGGAGGAGGAGGGATTAATGGAGTCATAAAAAGGGTTAACAATGGGATTTGTTTCAAATTTGCCTCAAATTTTATGATGCCTACCATAATTTGCTATAGGAAAAGGCGGATTTTGAAGGGGAGTTTTTGGATGTTTTGGCAGGAATCCGGAGATTTTTTCTCTCTAATTTGCTTACATTTCTTCTAATATCTCCTGTCATTGTCTTCATAATCCTCGTCCTTTTTTGGTCGTTGTCTCCTTTTTTCTTTTATCTTTGTCTCTGTTTTATTTCTCGCATTTGGCTCTCTCTCTATGCCATTCATACAGGTGCAAAAAAAGAGCCAAGCCCAGGTGAAATTAGAGAACAAAAAAAAAGTGCGTAATGGCAACAAGACAATTAGCGTATTTTCTTCTTCACTGGAAAAATTCTGCAAGAAAAGAAGATGGGAGTTCATTTGAAAGAAAATATATTACAGTTCTCTTGTACATTTTTTTTCTCAGGTACTTCTCCAACATTTCTACAATTGCGCGTGAGACGTCTTGTCTAACCTCTTGTTTTATTTGCATTGTACCAATCAGTGGTTTTGGAGCCTCTCACAGTCTCCTGTGTATTTAATTTTTTTTTTTTGTGGGTTCTCACGAATTGGCCACTCAAACGAAATGAAGTACAATTGGAGTATGTAATAATAAAGGAGAGGTTTTACAAGACTCCATTTAAATCCGAGGTATCTTTTTGGCAATGCATACTTATTAAGGCCTGTATAAACCTAACAATATTACAGGAGGAGATTCTTTGGAGGTACTGATTAAATAAAAGGAGGAAAAGTCAAGGGAATTAAGGTAGTCCGGATTTAAAATGGGAATTTTTTAAACAAATCCACTCGTTGTTTTTGTATACACAATTTTACGACATATGTACGTACTTTTACGTGTATGAATGTCGATTTTGGGCCCTCTGCACCCGCATCCAGTTATTGGGCACTTCTCTCCTTTAATGATACGTTACTTGGGCAAATTTTTAACATGGAGGCAGTTCCCTTGTAAACGTGTGTATAAATTGTTGGGAGTCATAATAATAAAAAATGGGAGACATAACCACGATTTTTTTCATTGGTTCCCTCTTTATATTTCTACTACTTTTTACTCAGTTTTTTTTGTTTGTAGCCAATGTATTCCTTTTGGAAGACAAAGATGTTGACAGGTATACACTGTATTCTCAATACAAACTATAGGTATGTATATATTTACATGTGTGTCCCGTATGCCACTGGCCATATGTAATATACGGACGTGAGAAAACTAGATGGACCCCAGTAACTCCCAAAAGAATTTCTTTTCCTTGCGGTTCAACCAGCATTAAAAATTTTTGCACATCTATTTTTTTTCTCATATTTTCTACACGATCCAACACCTCTTATAACAAATACTGCTACTTTTTTAATAGTAATACCACTTGTATTGCTACTATCATGGCATGGTTGTGATGGTCCATAGGGGAATATACACGGATGTGTGTGTGTGACTGCGTATACGAAGAAAGGGAGGAGATGGAAGAATTGTAGAGGAGTTAAAAACCTGTCTTTCAATGTGTGTGGACGTGTTCCTTGGTCAAAGAGAAAAACTATGAAGTAACGAAGGAAGAAAAAAAAGGTGGTGGCTCTTGGACACAAAAGATGAGGTTATAAAATTTTCAACATGTGAAAAAGAAAATTTTAATAGGGTTTAAGAATTTACGGCATTTTTTGAGTGTACCAACTTTTTTTTTCTTTGGAACAAGAAACAGAGAGAGGGACAAAGAGCTACCCGTGGAATAGGGAATAGTAAACACGAGAGAGAGAAAGAGAGAGAAAAAAAGAAGGAAAGACAGAAAAGAGACAGAAAGAGAGAGGAGAGAGAGAAAAAAGAAAGAGAAAGAATGAAAGAGAGAAAAGAGAAAGAGAGGGAAGAGTGCGGCTAAAAAGAGATAAAATTAGACAAGAGAGCGAGTAAAGAGATTAATAAGAAACTAAATATGGTTATGGAGAAAGTTGATTGGAAAAGAGAAGGAGTTTTATGAGAAAAGAGCTGAAATTTGTAAAAAAGGAAGAGGAAATTGGAGGGAAATAAGGGGACATTTTATGAGAAAAAAGGAGAAAATTGAAGAGAAAAAAGGAGAAAGTTGAATAGAAAAAAGGAGAAAGTTGAAGAGAAAAAAGGAGAAAGTTGAAGAGAAAAAAGGAGAAAGTTGAAGAGAAAAAAGGAGAAAGTGGAAGAGAAAAAAGGAGAAAGTGGAAGAGAAAAAAGGAGAAAGTGGAAGAGAAAAAAGGAGAATATTGAAGAGAAAAAAGGAGAAAGTTGAAGAGAAAAAAGGAGAAAATTGAAGAGAAAAAAGGAGAAATTTAAAGAGAAAAAAGAGAAGAAGTTTGATGAGAAAAGAGACGAAATTTGGAGGAAGGGGAGAATAAATCTGATGAGAAAGGATAAAAAATTTGACGGGAAAGAAGGGAAATTTTAAGGGAAAGAAGGAGAAGTTCGAAAGAAAACGAGGAGAAATGAGAAGAGCCAGTAGGAAAAGGGACAATTGGGCCAGTGGAGATCGTAAGAAAAAATCTGGAAGGTAAAAAAGGGAATTTTGAAGTCCGAAGAAACTTTTAGAGAGTAAAAACAATATGAAAAAACAATTGAAAGAGAGTAGCGCCAGAGAAGTATTGAGAGACCCGAAACCCATCAAAAAGGGAGAATAAGAAAAACGAAAATCCCAGAGAGATACGGTAGAGCGAGACAAGAGAAGAAAGAGACGGGACAAGAGCAAGACAAGAGTTGGATACACGCAACTTTTCCTCCACATTATTATACCACTATTATTCTGACCAGTCAGTTCATAAAATGATCTCATTATATTTCAAGTTTTGTATTTGTACACACACATAATATACAAAAACATTCTTATGGCGAGAGGAGGTGGACGGGAGGAAGAAGAACACGTACGAAATCCTTTTTTTTTATTAGTCTTAAATACACAAATGTATACGTATGGGAAGGTATTAAAAATTCAATGTTTACCTCTTCATGCGTGTACATACCGATGTTTATTGGAGGGAGAGAGAGACAGAAAGAGAGAGAGAGAGAAGTAGAGAAAGAGCAAATGATTTGATAACCTTGTTCTCTGGTTGTCGAAGGGGCCAAGCCAAATGCACATAAAAGGATTATTGTTGCCATCATCAAAGACTGTGTGCACAGAATCTAGATCACATTCTTATTATTCAGGAGATACGACACAAAACGTGAATGAAAGCGGAGGAAGAATTATACGGGGAAAAAATCATTAAAAAAATAGAAAAAAAAAGATGGATCAAAGTGAGAAAATGTGAAGGGGTTAAGGTGCTCTTGAAATGATTTAGACCCATCTTATTGCTCCTGTCGTCCCAAATAATACCGTTTTCCCCTTATAATTTATTGTCGTCATTATTATCACCCTTTATAAATTTTTATATGCAATTTCCAAACATTTTAATGCTACACGCATTTCATGAGAGCAACTGTAAATGGGGAGAAATTGAAGGTATGCATCCATGTATGTTGTACGTAATGGGGAACACACATGTTATGCATGTATATTTAATGTTTTTTTTTTCGATTTAGTATGAGCTGTGAGTTTTCGCTCTTGTCCTGTAAAAGTTAACAGTTTTAAATATTGTCACTCTCTCGCATAAACTTGATTAATGATCGCTAGCGGAGATTGACGATCAGTCCGTACAGCTGATTGTGGGTGAGGGGGTGAAAAATAAAGAAATTGGAGACGAGAAGGGAAAGAATCAGGGTGAAGATTTGGGTGGGTCAATCTGTTTGAATTGTGTGGTGAGCACATGTTCGGACGCATGACAGGTTGAATCCTTATTGGGTCATCACTCGTCTCCCTTTTTCTCTATTTTTCCTTTCCTTTCCTTTATTTTTTTTCTCTCTCATTAACTTCCTTTCTGCAATTTTTTCTCCATTTCTTTTTCTCTATTCCTCCATCATTTCCTTTCAACTTTTCTCTTAATTTAATGCTTTCTTTTAAATTATTTCTTTCTTTGCCCTTTTTTAAAATTTATTCCCTTCTTTTCTCTCCTGCTTTAATTGTTTCCTTTGTTTCTCTCGTACAATTTTTTCGTCATTTTTTCTATTTGTATCGGCTTGATTTTTCACCCTCCTTTTTTCTCTTTCGTTAATTTTTACTCGTTTCTTTTCTCCCCACATTCTGTTATATTTTCTTTTAAATTTGTCTCACTTTCCCTCTATTGTTTCTTGTTTCTCATCCTGCCCCTTTCTGTCTTTTTCTTTCTGCGGCTCTCTCTCTCTCTCACTCACTCCGCTCTCAAAAATTGTCTTGTCCCTCCATCTCAATCAATCATCAATCACTGCCCCTATTTACGTCTATAACAACTCACCAATCCTCAGAAAGGGCTTGCACTTGCTCCCAATAACCAACCCTGCCTTGTCAGGAGGTGGACCATATGTGTGCCTTCATCTTTCCATGTAACATGAACAATGGTACTGGGAGTCAAATAATAATAATAATAGTCAAATCGTCGTTTACAACCAGCTACGTTGGTACAAAACTTTGACAAGAGAAACATTGAAACTCTGATTCTGTTACATTTTTTTTGTCTCTTGGTGCACTTATATATGTATCTGTGTAGTTTTGTGTATACTATAATAAGTTTGTGTTCACATATTCATTCGTCTTCAATTGCAACATCTCCGACTCCATCATCCCCGCCTGGTGGTGAACATCTTGTGAGCCGCCCTTCATCCCTTCATTCCTTGTGGCGGGGTGGGGGAGACAACAATGCATCACAGTCAAATGTCATTACAATTACTGACTGCCCTCGTCTCGGCTTCTCCTCGCCCTCTTTACCCATCTCCTCCCTGTTTTTATTTCTCTCTCTTTCTCTCTCTCTGTCTTTCTCTTTCTTTCCCTCTGTCTCTCTTTCTCTCTCTTTCTCTCTGTCTTTCTCTTTCTCTCTCTGTATTTCTCTTTCTCTCTCTTAATTTCTCTCTGTCTTTCTCTTTCTCTCTCTTAATTTCTCTCTGTCGATCTCTTTCTCTCTGTGTCTCTCTTTCTTGGTCGCTTTCTCTCTATTTCTCTTTCTCCCTTCGTTTTTCTGCCTCACACACATTCTTTCTGTTTCTCTCGCTCTGCTACTCTCTCTTTCTTTCTCTTATCTGTCTCTCTCTAACGCTCTCTCTTGTCCTCTCTTTCCCAATTTCATTAGGACATTTCACCCAAGCGTTTTTATACCGCTTCAACAAATAACTGGGATGCCTGACCAATAAATTCCGAGGAAAAAATTCTAACTGATCGTTTACCCCTTTTTACTAGTGGGCAAGTAAGAGTTGTTGAAACTGATATGACTTGGCCGGGCAGGTGCATTCTTTAATAGGCATGGCTGAAGGTAGCCAGGGAGAATTGCTTCTTGAGCTTGATGTCGAGATTATGGAACTGCAGATGCCGTTAGTTCACATTTATCCACCATGTTCATCGGATTATAATTTTAATTGTCTAATTTTCTCTTCTCTTCGATTTGTACTTGATTTTTTATCTCTTTTCTGGTCTTAATCCTTCGTTTTGTCTCTTTCCTCTTCCTTTTGCTTTTTCCTTTCAATTCCTCTCGCTTTCTCTCTTTTACTCTTTTCCCTATTGATTCTTCTGTTTATAGTTTCACGCAATAAATTACAAATATCCTCGTCTGTCTTTTAAATCTCTTCTGTCTCTTAAATCTCCTCTTCTGTCTCTTCTTATTTTCACTTGCTCATTCTCTCTTTCTTCCTCTTGTGTCCGAATCATTCCCTCGCGCCTAATTTGTCACTGTCTCCCGTTATCCCACACGCCCACGAGATCTTTTGGACACATTCAAAGTCATTCAAAATACATTAGAAGCTGAAGGCCGAGGCTAAGATTGATCCCAAAATAATATATAAAAGGCAATTGACACATGTTCTTACGGTTACATTCTGACATTATTCTTTCCAATTTTAATTGACTTTTCCCGCCACCAAATATAAAGTCAATGAAAATGCAAGAAGCAAATCTTTACAAGTAATTTTCTTCCATTTTAAGATGTATACCTATTTAAATTTAGACAGCCCCAAATCCTATTTAAATGTCTCAACCAGCTGTTTTTTAACCCAACAATGACACTAATATCCCAAGAATAATAAAGGAATGTGGTGCTCCCTCACTGCCACAACTAATTTATTTTTGGATCATGATGCAATAGCCTACAAGGCACAATAGCCAAGAGAATGGGTGAATGTCACCATATCCTTTTGTGAGAGGAAAAAATCGTGTTCTTCGGCAATGCTACCATTTTTCAAAAAAATAAGAACAATCTCAATCTGTATTAGGAATAATTACACTCTCCTTTATATTTATAAAAATACTTTCCCTCATTTTAATGTCCCTCCAACATTTCAATGGTTGGTTCATGGTGACTAGGCCGGTGTATAAATAAATTATTTAAGGCTTAAATTATTTTTTTTCACTTTGTATAAACATGATTCCAATCATGTGAGTTGCGTCTGTTGGCAGAGTGTGGCAAGAGTAATTACAAATTACGTAATCAGACGGATTCTCATGTGAAAAACAAAACATGATTCCTCTCTCTCTCTCTCTCTCATGTAAAATGGACACCCAAAATGATTAGAGGGGAAAGAATTTACCAAAATAGGCCCAGTAATTACTCTAATCCCTCCCCTACAGAATCAAAATGCCAAAGAGATTATAAGAACGAAAAAAAAATTATCCACACCCCAAAGAACAAGTACAAGAAACATAACCCTTCCAGTCTAAATAAAAATGTTTCAGCATTTAAAAATAAATGTTTCTCATCAGCGAAAAAAAAACAACTTCCCACATACCCAAAAACATATTAATATGTCTACATTGGAAATTCTTGGGGCATGGTGTAAAAATACATAAAAGTGGTGGGATGCTGCAAGATATTTTAGAACTATTAATTCTACACATCAGCACAAAAAAATACAAGAAGAACTAGGAAGGGAGAAAAGGGAAAAAAATTAACAATGACAGGCACATTTGTTCTTCGATTGGTCAAACAAAGGGGTAAACACTAGAGATGATGTGGTTGAATAGGGAAAAAAATTGTTTAAAATGGATCAGGATTGAGAGAGAGAAAGAAAGAGAAATAACGAGAGAGAGAAATAGAGAAGGAGAAATAAAGAGAAAAAAATAGAGAAAGAGAAATAAAGAGAGAGAAATACAGAAAGAGAAATAAAGAGAGAAAAATAGAGAAAGAGAATTAAAGAGAGAAAAATAGAGAAAGAGAGAGAAAGAGAGAGAAAGAGAGAGAAAGGGGGAGAAAGAGAAAGAAAAAGAGTGAAAGAGAGTGAGAGAGAGAAAAAAAAGAGACGAATAACTCCAATTCATGCTCCCACTCCTGTTACACACGGACAAAAGATGACCCGATAGTGCACCAACACACATGGCCGATCTAAATACAGCAGCATCTAATCCAGTACAAGGTTAATAGGCTCGGCATTTATGGGCACAATCTAACAAGACGAACAACACTTGGTTTTATGTAAGCTAAAAGGAGGGGAAAAAGAGGAGTGTGTGGGACACGTCTGGGAAAGAATTGACTCACACATGTGTAGCTTTGCATTATAGAAAAAATAAAAATGACCGACTACTATTCCAAGGAATTATAATTGTACTGGTTGTGGATCTCTTTTTTCAGCCACCATCGGAATTCTTGGGGGGATGAAGCAATCAAAGAATGTTAAACAGCAGGCGTAGAGGAATGAGAAAAAGAGCCAGAATGGGATATGGGAGGAAAGAGAGAAAAGTTAAGACAAAAAGGTGGGGAGATGTGAGGAAGGTAAATACTAGGGTGGAGGAAGATATATTCATGAGCTACAGGTGGCAGGAAGAGGGAAGAGACAGGTGAAAGCAGAGAAAGAGGGAATCAAGTGGAATTAAAGAGGAGAGAGAAAGAGAGAGAGAGGAGTAAAAATCTGAGGACAAATGAGAGAGAGAGAGAGAGAGAGAGAGAGAGAGAGAAATGAGATGGCGGGAAATAAATCCAAGGGAAGAGAGGGTAAAGAATGAGGGAGTAGGAGGAAGCTAGGAAGAGAAAGAGAGGAAGAAGAGAAGGCAGAGACAAGTAACCTTCGAAAACGAGAGAAACTCAGAAATGTAATAAAGAGAGGGAGAAAGATATTGAAAAAAGAAAGAGGATTGTAGTAAAGACAGAGAGATGGAGAAATAGCATGACGCTGGCGAAAGGATGGTGACAAATGAGAGAGAGGTAGAAATGAGGTGAAAAGAGAGAGACATGCAGAGTGATATCATGAAAAAAGAGGCAGAGAGAGAAATATATTGAAAAGAGTGACAGAGAGCGAAATAGGAGAGAGAAAAATACAGAATGAAGAGAGAAAGAGAAATGCAGAGAGAAAGAAGGAGAAAGGGAAAGAGAAATACAGAGAGAAAGAGGGAGAAAGGGAAAGAGAAATACAAAGAGAAAGAGAGAGATAGAAAATAAAGAAAAAGAGAGTAAATAAAGAGAAAGAGAGAGAAAGAAAAGAAAGAGATAGAGAGGAAAAAAGTCGCGGAATGGTGATAGAAAAAGAAGCAGAAAGAAGAGTGATCAAGAGACAGATAAATGCAGAGAGAAAGAGAGAGAAAGAGCGAAAGAGAGAGATAAATGTAGAGAGATAGAGAGAGAGCGCGAAAGAGAGAGATAAATACAGAGAGAAAGAGAGAGCGCGAAACAGAGAGATAAATGCAGAGAGAAAGAGAGAGAAAAGAAAGAGGGAGAGAAAGACAAAGAGAGGAAGAGAGAGGAAAAACACAGAATGAATAAAGAGAGGGAGAGATGAAGAAACACAATGGAGAAAGAGAGACCAAATAAAAGCAGGGGAAGTTATAAAATGAAGAGAGGGAGAGACAGAAATCAGACGAAAAGGAATAGAGACATGTGCGAGGAAGAATGCGTTAGAAAATGAAAAAATAGAAAAGAAATGTGAGCAACATACACAGAGAAAAGGAGATTGGATCGTTGTACAGATAATTCTTGCAAAGAGTAGCAGGAGGAAAGAGAGGAGTGAGAGCGAGACGAAAGCGAGACACGTAGAAGGATGTGGGACACTAAGACACCAATACAGATCATCTCCACGACCCAATAAATATTCCTAGAAGAGCCCCAAGATTTTCCCAGTACATGTTATGCCCCCTAATGCTGCACTTGATTCCTCTGGCACCTCCTGAGAAAGCCCAGCATCTCCTGTCTGACACGTGACGCGAGAAACAGATGAAGCCCTCCCTACCCATTCCCATATATGTATTGACAAGCTAGGAGATTTTTGACACCAATAAATACCCATGTTTTTCACAGTCGAATTACCACCAGAGTGATTGTTGAGAAGAAGGTTTTGAGCCCATAAAAATCTCCCCAGCTGAATTTTCCCTCCCAACAAAAATTCGCATTGTTACAAATCCCTTAAATCCCATTAATGCCTCGAATTTCCAAAAAACTCCTTGTTCAACCACACGATAATTGAGAGGATGTTCAACTCCGGATTGAAAACGGATTAATTCTTCACACAGAGGGATACAAAGGGGGATTTTTCACAAGCAGGTGGGAAAGAGGGATTAAAACCGTGAAAAGAGGAGGAAATTGAGGATTTTAAGCACCGATGAGGCTTTTAAGAGCACGCGGGCGGTGGAGAGTATTTTTAAGCATGGACTTGAGGCTCAAATGTGGGTACTTATGACGGATACGCATTTATTACCGGGGCTAATGCAAGGGAGAGGAGCGCGAGGCCGTTCAGAAGACAGAGAGAGAGAGAGAGAGAGAAGAATGTGAGTCGAGACAAAGAGACGAAAGTGAAATCCTTTTTCTTAAGCATTTATTTTTTTAAAGCATTTCAACTCTCTCCCTCCTAAATGGGTACATATACGTATATGTACATACGTGTATACATCGTCGCCGTGAAACAATTACATAGGAAATATACGGGGACTGGACCAAAATAAAAAATGGTGGGGGTGGGGAGAAGGATGCTATAAAAATGTGAGAATGGAACATGAATTATGATGGTTAAATGAGCACGAATCAAAGATTAAAACGACTCCCTTTGATCTTTCTCCTTGTTTCTCTTTCTGAACAGTTTCCTCTCTTCCTCCGATCAAATCCCGCTTGTCATCTCTTTCTTTTCTTTTCTCTCAAATCTTTCTTTTTTCGTCTCTTCAACATTTCTTATACTTATTTGTATTTCTGATTCTCTCATTGTCTTTTGCTATTTCTCTTTTTCCTGTTGGTGCTACAATTAGGTAATTTTCTTTTCTCTCTTTCTTCATTTTCTGGCTTTCTTTAGTATTTTTTCTCTCTCTCACTTTTATGCATGAACCTCGCTCTTTCATTTTTTTTATTCGCTTTCTCTCTCTTTCATTTTTTTTATTCGCTTTCTCTCTCTTTCATTTCTCTCTTAATTCACTTTCTCTCTCTTTTATTTTTCTCTTTATTCGATTTTCCTTTTCTCTTGATTAATTTTTTTCTCTTTCTTTATTACCTTTTTCTGTCTCTCTTTATTAACTTTTCTATGTTAATAAAAAGCTTAGCTTTTCTCTCTCTCTCTTCATTATTTTTTTCTGTCTCTCTTCATTATTTTTTTATTTCTCTTTATTAATTTTTTTCTGTCTCTCTTCATTATTTTTTTATTTCTCTTTATTAATTTTTTTCTGTCTCTAATCATTTTCTCTCTCTCCTTATTCGTTTTCGCTTTCTCTCTCTCTTTATTCGCTTTTTTCTTCTCTCTTCTCTTTATTAGCTTTTTTCTCTCGCTGGCTCTCTCTCTCCTCTTTATTAGCTGTTTTTTTCTCTCTGGCTCTCTTTTTAGTAACTTTTTTCTCTCTGGCTCTCTTCTCTTTATTAGCTTTTCTCTCTCTCTGGCTCTCTTCTCTTTATTAGATTTTCTCTCTCTGTGGCTCTCTTTCTTATTTTTAGTAGCTTTTTTGCTCTCTCTGGCTCTCACTTCTCTTTATTAGCTTTTTTCTTTCCGTCTCTCTCTCTCTCTTCTCTTTGTTAGCTTTTTTTCTCTCCGTCTCTCTGTCTTTTACTTTTCTTTCACCTTTTCTTCTATTTTCTCCCTTTTCTTCCTTCTATGCTTCCTTTTTCTCTTTTCTCTTTTTCTCCTTAGTCTTTGTCCTTCAACCTTCTTTTCTTTTTTCTCTTTTTGGTCATTCTTTCCCCTTCTCTATTTTTAGTATGTACCTTCTCTCAGTTTTTCCATTATCATTGTCTCTGGATTCTATCCTCTTTCTCCTCCTTATTCCTTTTTCTTTTTTATCCCGTCTCTTCACATTTCTTCCTCCATGACTCACAATCTTATTCCCGGACTTCTATGGATCTCCATGTCTTTGTCTCTCCCCCCAGATTTTATATTCTGCCTTTTGTTCCTCGTCTTTTTATAAAGGATGCCGCCATCCCAAGTTATTTCCTCCCCGCCTGATTCCTTCACGGAATAAGAGATCTTTGGAGGGGATATTTTCTGGTTGGATTGTCCCTCACCATTTTATTTGTAAAAAATGCGTCAAAAGGCACTCCATATGAACCACATCAAAAGGACAGGGAAAGGACGGGTATATAATTAGGAGTGCGGGGAAGGAAAGTATCCGTTTACTTATCAATTATTACTATCATTCTTGTCCCTCATATTGTCTTACGCTTCCCGCCCACCACGTCTGGTGGCATTGAGCCGCAGTGGAATATTTACCTGATGTCTCCCTCTTTCTCTTTTTTCTCAAAAATTCTCTGGAGGATTCTCCATTAAAGATTTTTAGTGGAGTTTTGGAGGCTCCAGGTGACATTTTTCTGAAAGCACCTCACCATAATGTGGGTAAAAATTACTTGGCTAATTTTTTGAGAGAGAAAACCTCTGTAAATGTTGTGTCTAGAAGGAAATATGGTTTCTTTTGTTTGAATAAAAAACTATAATTCACACACGTTAAGTTCCCCGCATATCTCCCAGGAATTTCACGGACATTAAAAATCCCTTCATCTCCAAAATGGTCCCAACAAATTTGTTGTTGTGCGCCCCATAAAAAAATCCACAGCTTCCCTCCGCCTTCGTAATTACCAATGCGAATTCAGCGGAAATGTAGGTTGTTAAAAAAAATTTAAGAGCTTCGGAAACAAGCCTTTGTTCTTCACAAGAGACGTTGCCAGGGGAAAAAAAGTTCCAAAAAATTAACCCTTTTTATGCAGGCTCCCTCCTTTGTCCCGTCCATTTTTTCTCAGGATACACATAACATAATGTTGTAATGCTTGTATGACGGAGGGGAAAAAAATTCTCTCAGCAAGCTCCAAAAAATGTTCTCATCACCAAGGATTTAATTATTTTTCTGGTAGCAAAACCATAAACTGGGGAATTAAGGTACCTTTTTACTATTCGTCTCAAGAGCCACCCGTCATTGTTCTCCTAGGAATTTATTTAAATGTGACTCCAGTAAAGCACTTTCCTTTCGTTACACATGTTTTTTTTCTTCGTGAGGGAAAGGGAAGTCCTCCTATTTTGGACAAAGGGACAAACTTATCCATGCGACGTAGATTTGGAATTTCTTCCGAGGGAGCGTGTACCTTTTTATTTCTTGGAAGACGATGATAAAGGAAAGGGTGCAGGGGAGTTCAATGTGGACTTGCGAGGAGAGAGAGAGAGAGAGAGAGAGAGAGAGAAACAGCCAGAAATAAAGGAGAGAAAAATACAGAAGTAAAAGTGGAAGGTATTGTAAAGGCTTTGTTCAATAGTGCAACAAAAATGTGAGTGGAGGGAACGACAGAAAGACAAATGACATCACATCAGGATGACTCACAATTATGTGCCAGTTGGGAGGCGATAGAGGTGCCCGAGAATAAAGGACGAGAAACAAAGAAAGAGATCGGAGAGACAAATGGGAAACACATACAAGAAAGAGAGAGACAAATATAAGAGAGATAGCTAGAGGAAGTTAAACAAAGACAGAAATGGAACATTAAAAAATTAAGAGGACGAAAATGAGAAAAATTGAGAGAAAGAACATTTTAAAAAGAGAGAAGGAAAGTTTAAAAAAGAGAACATTTCAGAAAGAGACAAAAATTAGAAAAGGGCGAGAAAGAAAAAAATAGGAGAGAAAAATTTAAAAGAATAGATAAAATTAAAATATGATGGAAAGAAAATTAAACAACGAGGGAAGGAAATTTAAGAAATAAGAGAAAAAGAAACTTTAAAAAATAAGAGAAAAAGAAACTTTAAAAAACAAGAGAAAAAGAAACTTTAGAATATTTTAAAAAACCAAGGGAATTTAAGAAAAAAGGGAAAAGTTCACAATGAGAAAGAGAGAGTGAAAGAAAAATACGAAAGATACAGGAATTATGCATTGTATAAAAAATCCAGAGAGAAAAAAAAACAGACTAAAACTGTGTAGGTACATGGAAAAATAATGTAAAATCAAAAAGGAGCGCGAGAATAAAAAAAAAATTCAAAGATTCCCACAGAAGTTTTGGTCACAGTCATTTGTTAGCAACTTGTGAACAGAAAAGTCGGAATGAAAATACAAAAAAAAAAATTTGACCAAATGAAAAGTTGTTTTATTTTTACGCTCCGTTGAACCAAGAGCATAGGTACTTTATAATCTGTGTACGGTTTAGAAAAAAAACAAGAATTCATTTCCATTGTCAATAATAATAGATTTGCTTAACATACTACGAAGCAAAGTGGCCGCTTTTTCGGCCACACACACACACAACTGGTAACAGACACAATTTTTCCTCCGGAGATATTCATCTCTTTAGCGCTATTTACCAAAATCTCGAGTACCTACAAAGCGTTTACATGGAACACTCTCATCCTTCTAAATACGAAAAGCAACCCTTGAAATTCTCTCTCTCTCTCTCTCTCTCTCTCTATCTCTCCCTCCTCTATCTATCTCTCCTCTTTCTCTCGTTCTTTCTCTTTCTCTCTCTTTCTTTCTCTTTCTCTCTCT
>JAQGBT010005028.1:0-15162 GCA_034698585.1 Disparrhopalites patrizii
GCGTGGCCATGTCTTTGAAGGAGCGATTTGTACTGGAGCCGAAGACACAGAATTGCATTATATCCGCCGCAGTGTTGGCCCAGAAGACCGTGTGCGTCGTCTGGGACAACGTGGGGAGGACGATCATCGCGGGGAATCTCACCCTCCCGAGAGCAGAGCCGATGGTGGTCATTTCGGAGCCAATCATCACCTACGCCTTGGGCTTTGGCTTCGCCAAACATTCCGTGTACACATCCACATTCACGCTCCTCACTGCCTGGTTTCGGGACTTGGGGATGCTCGAACGGTGGAATGAGGAAGTATATTATAATTACAGTGTGGTGGGGAAACATTGGATCTCGTCCCAGAAGGATGGGGAAGTTTATCCGGTATTACGGAATGAGTGGAAAAACAGGAATCAGCAACTCCGCTATATTCGGTGGCAGAACGTTGTGGTGGTATTTGCCATTTTAGTGATAGGACTCATCATATGCACGGGCGTTTTTGTAACAGAGAGGATGATGAGGAGGTCTCATGTTCGAAATAGCGCTCCAGAGCCTGCAGAGCCTTCTCCAGAGCCTGTCCAGGAAGATGATTGAATAATTTCCCTACACTTTCAGCTTCTGCGCTAACGTTGAAGGTGTGTAGTTGTTGAAGATAATACGAATGGTGTTTGACACGGGTATGAGTGGCAACGATTCGATTCTGAATCGGATTTTCCGATTTAATTCAATTAGATTCGATTTAAATGCTTGAAAATTTGATTCGATTCGATTCGATTTATATACTTGTAAATTTGATTCGATTCGAAACGTGAATCGAATAAAATAATTCGACTCACGTTAAAATCGGATCATAAAATTTAACTGAAATTCCATTCATTCGTTGAATGGCCTTGCTGTGGCCTAGCCAGTGTACAATACAATTATACTTAAAAAAACTTTTTAATGAAGAATTTCTTTGCGGTTTCAATCAACTAAGTTGCATTCAGATCAGACAACAATTGACCAAGTTATAGTGATTTTTTGGCTTCAAAGTTCAAATGTCAACTTTTTCTAATGTTTTTGTGTAAATGCATAATAATAATAATAATAGTTCATTTAT
The DNA here is from genome assembly GCA_034698585.1 of Disparrhopalites patrizii. NCBI lineage: Eukaryota > Metazoa > Arthropoda > Collembola > Symphypleona > Sminthuridae > Disparrhopalites > Disparrhopalites patrizii. Next base: position 1,084 of record JAQGBT010005028.1, read on the forward strand.
TGTAAGACGAGCAAAACAGTATTCACGCATAATCAATTGACAAGTAACATTATGCTGTCAAATGAAAAACAATGTTTTGACTTGATTGAATTTTGATTAACAATAAAGAAGTACTACTACTATTACTATACCTGTACTACTAGGTTCTAACAACGAATTTAATTAATTAATGCAATTAAAAGCATTTTTATCGAGGAGAAATTCCAAGTGGTTTGTTTAACTATCGAAAGGCTATCAACCGTACTGCAGCCAGTAAAAGTTTTCCACGAGAAGCGCAACAAGAGCGATGGACACTCCAATGCCTAAAATGAGGAAGCTGGCAAGGAAATTTCGGATTTCCAACGGCCTGATTTCCAGATGTTCCTGCTTCCTCCTCAAGGCTTTGACACGTTCCAGAAGGTGATCCTTTCCATCCTTGCGAGCCCGCCTCTGCAAGTAAGCCGCCTTGGCCATGAACACGCTAATCCATCTCCTCACCAGTCCGCCTTGAACCAGCCGGGAATTGATGGTGCTAAATGCGTCCGTGTATGGCGACAATTTACGAAGTATGAAGCTAACCGGGGAAGTAAAGGCAGGCTCCTGCGTCACAAATATGGGGTTGTTGGGGTCTTCGGCGGAACGGGCGAATTTGGTGGCCATTAATCCCTTCAGGGCGAATTCCCACCCGATGCATACGCCGTTTCTTGAGGTCGCCGTCTGAGTGACGCACTTGCTTGCATTGGATTCCAAGTGCATATGAGACCTAATGGTGACGATGGAGGGAAGTGTGGACTGCTGGAAGATCTTATGGCCCCATCCGTGGAGATTCATGAAGTTAATTTCGTAGGAACCTCCACTCCCGGCTAGTTCTGTGAAGTCTCTAGGTACAAATTCCGGGCTGGGACAATTGATGAGGGCGAGGAAATTACTTAGGAATGCAGCATTGATATTCATTGTTGCAAATGACCAAAATATGATCAGACTCCGCACTTCTTTCCTGACATTGGCGTCTTGCTCTAGGGACAGGGTGAAAGAAGTGAAGACGGAGTAAGAAAGAATTTCTGAATACGACCATGCATTTTCCTGGGAGTGAAGAACGCCAAGGGTAAAAGACAACAGGAATACGACGAAACAGAAGGCCAAAAACCAGGAAAACCAAAGATTGGGCATAAATGCGTGGACCAACGCCGTCCAGTTCAATTGGATCGGAGGCTTGGCGGTGGCGAAAAGGAAATCCGCCACAAAGTAGTAGGAAGTGAAGTCGAAATACAAATGTCGGTCGTAATTCGCCCCGTTAACCAGTCCCAAGTCGGTCTCATTCCTGTCAATAGCCCCAGTGTTTGCCGTCCAAGTCCCATTAGGCAACTTCCAGCCGCTGGACTTCCGAATTAATTTGAGGTCGTAGGTGAAATTGAATACTTTGACAGCAGATTCCAGTATGTGGTTCCCAATACCAACGGGTTTGTCCAGGAATCTGTTCTTAACTTCTATAACGGGATTGGTTGCATACGGCGGCCCGCCAAAGCCCAGCACTCGTAAATGTTTACCGAGCAAATTATTTACTCGGTACACGTCGGGGATATCCGGAATTGGCTCTGGATCGCTCCTTCCAATGGATTCACCGAAATACAAAGCGCTCTTGGTCTCGCTTACGAGGACTGCAAACTTGTATTTTGCATTATGAATCCAGGGTCCGAAAATGCTACTTAACTTGTCCCCGGACGATGTAATTAAGACGAAGCAATCCTTCTGCTGGTGACCGAGTGTAGCCAGAATATTTTGATTGTTGTCCATCGTGTTGCCGGAGAAGCGGTCCACATCCACAAAGAGCATATTTGACGGGAAAAGGAAACGGACGTGAGTTCGTAGATAAGTGTGAAATTTCTCCAGGGTTGTTTGTTCCGGGTCATCTCCAGACAATTGCACGGCGGACCAGAGTGTAAATTTTGATGTAAATGCAATTATTTTTGTGGGAAAATAATAATCATGCAAGAGATTGAGATTGTTGACTGAAACGCTGTTGCTGAGAATCACAGCGCTAATCGGTTGTCCACGTGTCTGGGAAATTTGGTTTGCAATCCGACTGATCTCGGTGACCTTTGCATCAGCAATGGTTTTTGCCACGATATGGTTTATTAGAAGCGTAAAGAAAACGACGACGAGATTTTTGGGCAAAACGTTCATGATTGAGCGTAAAAAGGAGACTTTCGAATACATAGACTTTGAATGTTGTAATGTCAGATTTGGTTAGTTCGGAAGTTTGCGGAATCAATATAGGCATTTATTATTTATTTATAATAAGTAGTGTGTTGTTTAATATATAGGTAGGTTTTATTGTGCAAGCTGCGGAAGGCTTACCAATATTTGAGTGGTGGAAATTACGTACTTGACAATCCTTTTCTGATAGCTATTATTGACAACCTATGATTGAGGTATTTATCAAATTTTTTTTTACCGAAGCTATGATTAGCTGTTTCTTACTTCAGGCTTAAATAGCGGAGCCATATATGTAGTTGAGGCATTATATTAGTACTTAAAAATGTTACAGAGTTGCGATCGTTATAAGCGTTTTCTATACTCTCAGTTTTTGGCGTAAAAATGACGTTTTGAGAGAGCTTCCATGAACAGCTAAAAAAATTTTTTTTACCATTGACCCCGCATAATTTCACAAATGGTAAAACTTGCGACAGACAGAAGGATTATTGGGATTCACCAGGATGTAAAGAATAATGTGAAGATTGAGCAAATAACAACCAAATATGTGACTCTTTCCATAAGTGACAGTCAACCGCTCCAAATAATGATGACATACTTATCGCAATCAACGGACGACACACTGATGAGTGACATAATAAAAGCTAGTCCAAAAGCAGTTGTCGTCATGGGAGACCTAAATGCGAGATACTGGTCAGCAGATGAGAAAGAAGACGGACTGAAAAATATGAATATGGCAACCATAAGACAATCACAAGACATAAAAATAAATTCAAGAGGAAATAAGCTCAACGAAATCCTTTCGGAGACAAACTCATGTATAATTAACGGACGAACTAGGGGTGGCCCGGAAGGAACTTGTACTTTTAACCATACAAGCGGAGCGAGTGTAATTGATCTGTGCATAGCCATTCTAGGAACAACAGATCAAATAAATAATTTCAGAATGTACACTAATAAGGCAGAACACGTATCAGGCCAACTTTCTATTTTACTTGAAAGACTAACAAAACGAAGTGAAATAAATTACAAAACTGTGAACAAGATAAAATGGGATAAACAGAAAATACACGTATACAAAAATTTAATCGAGGAAAAGGCAATACAATGGTAACATTAACATGGAACAATTAAATATTTGGGTCTATCAAGCGGCGCAAGAGGCTGGAATGAAGACACGAACAAAGCTATCGCTGTCCAGGACACTAGTATCATCCCCATGGTTTCATGATGAGTGTAGAACTAAAAAGACACAATGCAACAATGTTTACAGATTACTAAAGAGAGCCAGAAATAGGAAAAAGCCATGTAAACATCTACCACAAAAATTCTATGAAGCACGAGCGGAGTTCAAAGCAAATAGCCAACTAGAGTCAAATCTCAATATGACAACGAGCGCATAAACGCTGTAAACTACAGCAAAAGTTCCGCAGACTTCTGGACTGCACTAAATATTTTTCGAACAGGAAAGCATCAGAGACAAAGTAATGACGTTACACGCGATGAATGGGAGAAACATTTCACGCAGTTTTTCTCTGAAGAAGACGTCGCAATTCCGCATCAACAAACATTCACTCAAACAATACCGTTTGATGCAAACGAAGTATGGAAAGGACTGAAGCTACTAGGAAACAGAAAAGCCCCCTGAACAGACGGGATACCGAACGAGATTTGGAAAAACATGTCACCGGTTGCTACCGAAAAGCTTTGAAAATGCATGAATGATGCAATGAATGGTAACATACCTATCTATGCGAGTGAGATAGAGAAAAATTATCGACCCATATCACTGCTAAATACCATAAGCAAATTATTCACTACACTATATACTAAATAACAGAATACAAACTTGGATATTCGAAGAAAAATGTCTCTCTGATGCGCAAGCCGCGTATAGGAAACGCAAACGCTGCGTTGACCATATTTTTACACTTACAGCATGCATACACAACAGCTTGGCACAGGGGGAAGTCCTGTTTTGTCTATAAGGCTATAGTGTACTATTGCAATAGTATACTATGTATACATGCAGATAAAGGAAGCACAATTGAAAGTAAAATTGAAAATGGGATATTGTAAGGGGAGACCCTAAGCCGTGGACTTTTCACACTTTTCATAAACGAAATTGTGATAGCACTCAACAATTCCAGAACGATAGACACATCCATAGGAAAAGAAAGGATTCGTATACTTCGGTATGCCGACGACATAGTAATAATCTCAAAGACCGCAAGCGACTTACAAACCCAGACAAACAAAACCTGTCAAAGACAAAAGTTGTCCTCTTTAACAACAGCAGACTGCCCCACACAAAATGCTATTGGCAAACAACAGAGATTGAAATGGTAAAACAATACACATACTTGGGGGTAAAATTTACAAGAAATGGGCTTTTTAATCAACACAGCAAAAATATTTTGCACAAAGCCAAACAAGCTTCCACAGCTCTGCAAAATACGATTTACAATGCAAAAATTAAACGACTAATCAGATGGAAAAGTCCAACACATTTTCCTGAGAAAAGTGCTCGGATGTAGCAGTTGTACTCCAGCCCACATAATAAGAATGGAAACAGGACAAGAAGCAGTAAACGCAGCTTTCCTCAGAACAATTTTAACGACAATGAGAAATACACGTAGCTCAGATAATGCTGCCCAACATAACAAGGAAGCGTTCAAACATATTAAATATAATTGCATCAAATTACAGTAAAATATGTATACCCAATGGGGAAAAAATTTCGCTGAGCTAAATTTTAAAAAAGAATTTGAAGACATCGCGAATGCATGTACTAAAAAAGCACATGAAGATATCTTAGGAAAAATAAAACAAAGGCTTATAGACAATGACGTCAAAACAATGATGCAAGACGAGAGCCCATACAAGTATGTAAAAACACACGCCATAGTTGAAGCAATCCTGGAAGAAGAAGGGCCATGGAATTTGAAAAAATTCATAATCAGTCAAAGAATTAGTCTCCCTAGAATAAATACTATAGGCAAATCAATCAATCTTAATGCTATATGAAATTTCGATGACACAAAACGACGGAAGAGGTTTTATGTCCTGCATGCAATGAACAAACGGAAGATGTCTACCATATTATGCTGGAGTGTAGATATGTATTATGACAACATTCGGGAACTGATCAAATACGTTCCCGGTCTTACAAACAGCAATAGACAAGATTACCTTCAGATTATGTTCCAAAGTAAATATGAGTACATTCACACCTTCTATCATTTCTGGTGTCTGGCTATGCAATTCAGAAACCACATAATGAACCACGAAGAAGAAGACTGAAGGAGGGATTGAAACTAAACACAAAACAGATAAGTTAAAGCTTAAAAATAGTATACAAGAATTAGTTGGCCGAACCACTACTGGTCCCTTATGCTAATTATAAACTCAAAAAGATACTGGCACCATGTATATTCTGATTCTCCAGAAACCCAACCCAATCACAGATAAGAAAAGGAACAAGGACCTCGTCTGTGGTCAACTTTGCAATTTCTGCCCATGTGAGAGAACGTGTCAACCGAGCGGGATCCAAAAAACTACAACTTTTTCTGAGTCAACAGAGAACAGATCAAGAGGAGCGACATCTCAACCATCGAAGATTCATACTTTTTATCTTTAAATTTTTTAATTAATATTTGTAATTTTAACTGTAAATCACTATGTCAGTGTATTTCCCATTTTGTGTCATTAAATGTTACTCCAAGACATAATCATTATTTGTAAATCCAACTTTTAAACACTAATTGTATTTCAAGTTTTTAATCATTAATTGTAATTCGGATTTTCTATTTCACAGCGTTAGGTAGAAATAATTATGACCAGCTGTAGAATGAAGAAGATTTAGGTATACAGAAGGTAATAAATAAGAAGGAATGCCCATTCTCGATATGTATTACCATTAGAAGCATAGGAAAATAGCCCCATGCTACAGAGCGATGTCTCCCCGCCATCTAAAAGCAGCTGGTGAAATCGTCACAGTTCGAGCCAAAACGCGTGAAAATAGCCTTAATCTGTATATTATTATTAGAGGTTCCTATATCAATACGGTATTTTTTAAACACTTTAAAATCACTTTTATAAGATTTCTGAAATTTTTGAAAACAAAATATTTTATTTTTAATTTTTCTTTTTTTTGACTATTTTGTAAACATAATTAAACTAAGTATTTTAATGATAAAACAGCGTAAGAAAAAATCACAACGCAGTTGTAAGGGTTAAGGCCAAAAAGCGACTGAATAAATAAATAATATTATTAAATATTATTATTATACATTTACACAAACCGCTAAGACCAACTATAGCTAAATGCATTGAATAAAATTTTCCAAAAAAACTTCCTTTATTTCTGTACACAAGTAGCTACGCATTGGAAGTACCATGGATTTTTAGGACTTATTTATTAATGCTAAAACTGTATTCACAAAACTAGTTTGCTGTACGAGATCCAGGACATCTTCGGTGGGCACAAGGTATAAGTCGGTGTCAATGTCTACCCAATCGGTTTTCAGAGGAAGCAATTATGTATCATGTTACCCTGTATTAGATACATCGTAGACTGATGCGTAACGAAATTTGTTTAGGCAAATTTGAAACCCTTAACAATTGCGCTTATAAGCACATGTTAAACCAATTATTGCTTATAACTCGGATTTTCCGCTGTTGCGGAATCTTCATAACAGTTAATTTATAACGAAACACGCAAGAGCCAACAGATTCATATAATGCATAAATAATTAATTAAATTAGCAAATACAATTGAAAGCATCTGTATCCAACGTCGAAGTCTCGAAACCCAAGTGCTTTGTCTGCATACTAGAAGCTTAGCAACTTCCCAAAGCCGACTAAAATCTTCTACGAGAAACGAAATAAAAGCTACGGACACTCCAATGCCCAGAATGAGGAAGCTCGCTCCGAAATTTCGGATTTCAAACGGTTTAATTCCAAGGTGCTCCTGCGTCCTCCTTAAAGCCTTGACCTTCTCCAAAACCGGATCCTGTCCATGCTTATGCGCCTGCCGCCGGAAGTACGCCATCTTGCCAATGAATACGCTGGTCCACCTTTCCACCAGTCCGTTTTGAACCAGCCGGGAAATAACGTAGCTAAATGCTTGGGTATGTTGAGAGAATTTCGGGAGGATGAAGGTGGATGGATAAGTGAAGGCTGGCTCCTGTGCGAGAAATATCGGACTGCCGGGGTCTTCGGTGGAATAGGCGAGTTTCGTGGCAATTGAGCCCTTCAAAACCAAATCCCAGCCAATGCAAACTGATTTCCTTCTTGTGGCCGTCTCTACGACACACTTCGTAAAATTGCTTTCCAAGCGCATATGGGATCGAATGGTGACTGTGGAGGCAAGCTGGGACTTGTGAAAGATGTTATAGCCCGATCCGTGCAGATTCATGAAATTTATTTTGAACGAACCCGCATGCGAGGCAAGCTGCTGGAAGTCCCTGGGAACGAATTCAGGACTGGGAGAATTGATGAAGGCGAGGAAATTACAGCAGAATGCAGCGTTGATGATCATTGTTGCAAATGACCAAAACACGAGAATGCTGCGCACTTCCTTCCTGATCACGACGTCTTGCTCCAGGGACAGCGCCAGAGGTGTCATGATGGAGTAAGAAAGCATTTTTGTGTACGACCGTGAATTTTCGTGGGAGTGAAGCACGGCAAGGGAAACGAACATCACGAGCACGACAAAACAGAAGGCTAAAATCAATGACATCCAAAGATTGGGCAAAAACACGTGGATTAACGCCGTCCAGTTCAATTGCACTTTAGGCTTTGCAGTGGCGAAGAGGAAATCCGCAACAAAGTAGTAGGAAGTGAAGTCAAAAAGCAAGTATCGATCGTAAGCCGCAGCGTTAATCAGTCCTACATCGGTCTCGTTTCTGTGGATGGCTCCTGCACTGGCCGTCCAAGTGCCATTAGGCAACTTACGGCCACTGGACTGCCGAATTAATTTGAGATCGTAGGTGAAATTGAATACTCTGACAGCAGATTCCATTATGAGGTTCCCAATACCCACAGGCTTATTCAATAATCTGTTCTTGACTTCTTCAACGGGTTTGGTTGCATACGGCGGCGCGCCAAAGCCCAGCACTCGTAAATGTTTACCGAGCAAATTATTTACTCGGTACACGTCGGGGACATCCGGAATTGGCTCTGGATCGCTCCTTCCAATGGATTCACCGAAATACAAAGCGCTCTTGGTCTCGCTTACGAGGACTGCAAACTTGTATTTTGCATTATGAATCCAGGGTCCGAAAATGCTACTTAACTTGTCCCCGGACGATGTAATTAAGACGAAGCAATCCTTCTGCTGGTGACCGAGTGTAGCCAGAATATTTTGATTAATGTCCATCGTGTTGCCATAAAAGCGGTCCACATCCACAAAGAACATATTTGACGGGAAAAGGAAACGGACGTGAGTTTGTAGATGAATGTGAAATTTCTCAAGGGTTGTTTGTTCCGGGTCATCTCCAGACAATTGCACGGCGGACCAGAGTGTAAATTTTGATGTAAATGCAATTATTTTTGTGGGAAAATAATGATCGTGCAAAAGATTGAGATTGTTGACTGACAAGCTGCTGCTGAGAATCACAATGCTAATCGGTTGTCCATGGTTCTGAGAAACTCGGATTGCAACCCGTCTGATCTCGGTGACCTTTGTATCTGCAATGGTTTCTGTGACGGCGTGGTTTATGAGAAGTGTAAAGAAAAAGACGATGAGATTTTTGTGCCAAAATTTCATGATTGAACATAAAAAGCAAGGCATCGAATAGATTGAGAATGGTTTAGTGTCAAGGTTTGGTGTTTTCCAATTTAGGCTTAAATAGCGGAGTGAAATGTGTACTGGAATATGCTCAAAATTGCTTAAGAGTTGGTATCGTTGTAAGCGTAGTCTTTTTATGGCGTAAAAATGAAGTTTTGAAAAGTTGTAGAGCTTACGTGAGCAGCTACGGGATCGGAAACCCATCGAAAACTTGGGCCACCCAAAGAGCCTGCTCAATTTGTACTATTGATGTAACTATAGTTGTCAATGGATATATTATGTATTGCTCCAAACATTTAGGTCATGCTAAATGAACACTTATTTTAGTGTAATGGACTTGAGTATACGTATGACCTTATTTTCCCCAATCGACCTCGAAGTTTCTCGTATGTCAGGGATCCAAAAATTTCTTCCATAATAGTGCAGGTGAGGCCTCTTCAAGACCAACCCTGCAAAAAATCAGATCTCAAAATAACCTCCCTGACCCTCAAGGGAGGGTCAAAATTTGATTTTTTGGGATAAAGTACCTGCCATAATTTCGCTGTTCATAAACCGATTTCGGTTAAATTTGAAATACAGTCCTTTGAAAAGATTTAACCTGGCGCCCTTGAAAGCATTTCACGTAAAAGTTGTTGAGCAACAAATTTGATACTCGGAAAAGTTTGTTTTTGGCGATCTCCGTCAAAAGTTGTCTCGCAATTCCCCAGACATTTTTTTTATTTTTAGAAAAACCCCGGAAACATATATATATATATATATATATATATGTGTGTGTGTGTGTGTGTACGTTACGTATGTATACACATAAAGAATGTTTTGAACTAAATTTCTGCCATGTTAAATCCCATAAGGAAATTGGGTGTCATACTAAATCATAAGGGTCCACATTTTTGACGGAGCAAAATTTCTACTTTTTTTCTCCGGTTGTAGGTCTAACTTACACGCAACTAGAAAGGTCAGGTTAATATAACATGGTACTTTAGTACCACTCATAGAGGCAAGGCAACTACCAAAGTTTGAAGGAAATCCAAAGTGGGTTAGTTTTTGGATGTACGAAGTCAAAAATAATTACTCCCGCATCATTTGCTTGCAAACGGCCATTTAACTCCCTCTGCCGGACTAGCCACTGCAGTTTGGTCATAGCTTTTGTAATTCTCATCAGACGGAGTTCAAACTGGTTTTGTTAGATTCGCAATTGAATTATCTACTTAATAAAGTATTATAAGGGAGTCTCGCCCAGTTAGAGCCTGCGTTTTAAGGGAGGACAGCGACATCTACCTTTGAAACGCTTTGTGGCCTCGTTAATTGTTAACCTTCACACAAACTTTCAGCTCCGTATCGTTTGTGGCAGTTGGGACAATTCCCTTGCTCACATTTTGTCATCGTATGGTGGGGTCAAGATCCGATAAAAGTTTAGTTCAGATCAGGCGTAGTCAACGAATGAAGGTTATTCGTTAAACAGCCTTTTATATCGATTTAATCCTCGGTGGCGACATTTCCCTCTTCATATCATCAGCGGGCAAAATGATAATTGCTTATAATTCATGCTTATAATTGCCATGGCCAACTATTTTTGCTCACCACACGCTTTGGATATAATGAGGGGTATGCGTTTGCCGGAGTAAGCAAATGTGCCTAAACATGATACTGCAAGAGATAATACAAGTCATATTGGTTCTACACGCGCAATAAAAGGGGAACACAAGAAATGGACTCATGAAATAGTTAAACCTCAATTAATGTCCACCCGGAAGTTTGTGCCATAGCCACTGGGCATAATCTCCGACGTAGAAAACACTCGAACATGGTTTACCAAACAAACTCAAAAGCCTTTTAGCCCAATTTAACGATGATCCATTTAAATAATTACATTTATTTTTATACACAAAGGCCTTTCCAAACACTCGTTTTAGGGAAACTCATAAACTGCCTGACCACGACCGTCATTTTGCATTTGTTCAGTCGTTAGGAAATGCACCTGTTCTTACGTGACAATCCAACATAATTTATCCCTTTCTCGATATTTCATATTTGTATAAAAATAACTAAAAATATATCCAATGAAATTTCCATTTCTGTTGGTCGATCTATATTTGAGACGGGGAGTGTTAGGTAAAACGGTGAAGCAAGATATAGGTAAATGCATCTATAGATATTTGTTTTAAGTGTAAGTTTAATATTAGTACCTATATATATACCGTATGCGCGCCGAAAAGCGCAACCGACGAACCGACTCACTCGCTTATAACTTCTCTATAGTCAGGCGTAGACATATGAGCAATAGCTCGTTGGAATGCTAGGAAGTCAAGCTTTCAGAATTTGTATTCAAATCCTTTCCGTTGAAAACTTATGGCAAGCGAAACAGATGAAAAAATCACATGTTAAACATATGGGGGTTATCAAATCTAAAAAAATAGCGTTAATTATTATAAATATTTAAATAAATTTATTTATTCTAAATATTATAGTAAATATTCGAGTATGGGAAAATAACCGCATGTAGATTTTTGCATATTTTTTAACATACGAATACATCGTCAGGCACAAGGCACAAAGTGTGGAGAAGTGTGCCAAGAAAATTTTCGCAAATAATCTCCTGGCACGAAAAGTCCCAAAAGGACGACGATAATTGTTTAGTCAAGGGCTCTTTATTTTTCCTGGATATTTTTTGTCTACTTTCGTAAGTTTGACAATGACTGCCAAAAGAGCAGTGGATCTGAAAAATTAAAACTTTTCAAAAGTACTTACACTCATGTTTTGTTATTTCTATTTGAAAAATAAATGTTTTTAAAGTAACACCTCCAGACGGAAGTTCAGTTTTGCGCCTCGTAAAAAGTTTGAACAAAAAGTATCAGTGCAAAACTGGAGGGAAATGAGAAATGTTTATTTAGATTCCAAAAATATCGGAAAAATTAACGTTATCCTGGAATGTATTTTAATTTAGATAACGGTATGTTTTGATTCGTTAATTCCCATATGTTAACATGTGATTTTTCTCACACGTGTCACATGCCATAATTTTTAAACGAAAACGTTTTGAATAAAAATACTTACCAATTCTGAAAGCTTGACTTCCTAGCAATCCAACGACCTATTGCTCGTATGTCTACGCCTGACTATAGAGAAGTTATATGCGAGTGAGTCGGTTGCGCTTTTCAGTGCGCATACGGTACATAGGTAGTAATATTTTAAATTATATTAAGTATATACACAAATACCTAATCGCATTTTAATTCGTGCTCTCCAGTAATTCGGGGGTCTCTAAAGTTGGTGGGCATGAAGTGGTACATGTCATTGGAAAATTTTGGCTTAAGTAAGGAGCAATTTTAGTTTAAGTAATATTAGCAGGTATTATTAGTTATTTTGGATATTATTGTGGCTGCGATTGTGAAAGAGGCAAGACATTGCTAAGGGATTACCCTAACAAATCCGGAAAAAGAGACGGGGGTCGGCCCCAACGTCCTGTGTAATTGAATGTTAATGATAACCACCCAGTTAAAATATTCATAACGAATGTGAATTTCCAGGTACTTCTGAACAGAATATTATCAGTGTCGCGTTGAGGTCCACTGCAACAAGCATTTTGTTCGGTAAATCAAAAATGAAGTACACATACATACATATGCATGTATATAAGTACGTGACTCGTAATTACAAAGAAAATCATTCTTATTTTCATATACAGTCGAACCTCTCTAACGGTTCCCCTTAAGTCAGCATATTTTCAAAGTTATAACGAAAAGCCGTTATAGAGAACCGAAATTTCTATGTTAACAATTGGAGAAAGTTTTTGAGGGAAGCATTTTCAGTCACCGGTAGAGAGAGAAAACCGTTATAAGGGAGCCCGTTATAGAGAGGTTCGACTGTATTTCCAAATGCTACAACCTCGTTCTAATATTGATAGACTCCATTTATCCAGTCCAAAGTGATATGTACATACGTAGAGTCAACGCTACGGAAAACACAGGAAAAGACATTTGCAGAGTTGTAATTCAACCTTTTGTGAATTTCTATTAAAAATGTATATCTCCATACATGTTCTATGCCTAGCTAATTGCCTTACATAACGAGTGCGGAATATTCTTGATAACATGGCCAAACACCTGTACCCAAAGTAGTTCATAGGGTTACCCTGTCGTGTTGTGCAAGTACTTTAATATTGCAAGCTATTTACTTCTCCGAGATATAGAAAAACATTCGGTCTTCACAATAGGCACAGGCAACTTGCGCTTTAAAAATTTTAGGGCGTGTATTTTCGAAAATTCCAAAGCTTTTAGTACTTTATCGTTTTTTCCCGTACTTCTTAGCATTCCAACAAGCCAGTGAGTTCATCTGTATGCCATGTTGTATAGAAGTTATAAGCAGTTGAGCCGATTGTGTTTTCCTTGAAACATACGGTATATGCATTAAAAAAGGTAAAAATCTTTTGCCTGAACAAAAGCAGTGATATTTGAATGCTTGTGAGAAACAATACTGTGGCACCAGCAAAATCTAAATAGAATCGCGATTGGATTTTTTTCACGACATCAAAACTACTACTTTTGCTCAACGCGTCAATGTTGAACCAGACATTTTGCAATACATATACATATATAGTGACTCGTATGTCCAAAAAGTGCTGCGTAAGCTTAACATTGAATGCAACATTTATAGACAAGAAGCTTAAGTTCGGCAAAGTTATTTCCATTGCTTGAACATGGAGCTTTTGTACACAAACCTCCCATTTTTTTTCTCTCTTCTCATCAGCCAAGCTTTCGCGGGAGTTATTGGAGATCAAAACACCATACAGATCAACCGGGTTGCAAACCATATTTCTGAGATACAGGGACGACCCATTAGCGCAACGGTGATTCTCGGCCACGACAATTCATTCAGTAATTTACATTTTATACATGCTAATTGCTTTCCCATGAAAACAATTGTGTTTCCATCAAAATACGCAATCTGGTCTGTCGTGAATTTGTCTGGAGATGACCCTGAGCAAGAAACGCTGGAGAAACTCCACGCTTACATACAAACTAACGTCCGTTTCCTTTTCCCTTCAAATCTGTTCTTTGTGGATGTGGACCGCTTCTCCGGCAACACGATGGACA